>PYHX02000467.1:77237121-77273065 GCA_004302925.2 Cochliomyia hominivorax
TCAGAAATTTAATCATACAAGAAGTGCTTCTCTATAGATCCTTCACATTTCCTGTGAGTTTAAGTAAGCCATCATTTAGTTTTATATATGCGATTAATGGTAGACGATTATAGTCCGAATCTATAATATTCCTGCCTTAAACCATTTGTTATTCTATCCAATATTTTTGGCGAATTATCTGTGATATTTAATTATTTATTTATAATATAAATGTAATGTCATTATATTTATTAGGATCGGTGCGATCACCTTTTTTTGAATGTTTTTAAATATGCCCTCAACTAGTTCACCAGACACCTTTCAAATCATCCAGAAATAATTGCACTTGACCGTTAGTATTTTTTGAACACGCATAATTATTAGTTTAAGATCACGATTCAAATATTGTATTAAATGTATTTAAATTTATTTCCCTAGAGTCCGTTAAGAAAATTGATGATGTCCCTCATGAAAATTATAAAAAAATCTACCCCGCGCAATTCGAACATTCCTAAAAATTATAGTTTCTTTAAGCAAATGGTGTACTCAAATCGATTTTTTTAAATAACTCTGAAACTTTTGAACTATTACATATACCAACATTGAAACTGAAGTATCTTTAAGTAATATGGAAGCAGTATAAGATTACCAGATATCAGGGTCGTATTCAGTGACCTTCCGAAATTGATGTATATTGAAATGGAGCTAATTTTGTGTATAAGTAGTATTATAAATCTTTTCCTTTATATATAGTTTACCGATTTTCCAGTGATATTTTTAACCCATTTTTACTCTTATTTTTAAACTTTTTATAAAAATTTTTATTAACCCAAAACATTTAGTAATCCATAAAACTGATAAAATCAAGAAAAAATAAATTTTGGTCCAACTTTTGTAAGTATTTTGTCTGTCTCACTTACAGCGATTTCTTGTGTAAACAATTTCGCTTCCACAAAAAACTTAAAAATAAACCAATTTTATCCAATTCAAACAATTTCATTTCAAATTTTAAGTTCGTTTTCGAGAGAAATTTGTAAAAATTATTGATTTTAGTGAAATATACTCGATATAAAAATACTTTGTATATTTAGGCACATAAGTGATTATTGTCCTTTTCTAGGAAAAATTTAAAATAACTATTATAATTTCCAAAAGTAAACAATATTTTCCATTTTCACTCTAAAGAGAATTGTATTATTCCATTATTTTCTAATGATTCATCATTTAAATTTCCTCAACATTTACATCTATATTTTACAATTTTGCTTTTGTAAACTTTATTATTGTAAATATGTATTTTTTGTTAAACAAATTTACAACAATTTCCATTGTTGCCAGTATTGTACTGGTTGGTGGATGGATGGTTGGTTCGTAACTAGTTACATGCTTCGTTAACTTAAAAACATTGACTAAAAGTTGTTACAATCATTTCATTGTAATTGCAGATTTGAGTAGTAAAATTACATTGCACTTGTTTGGCATAAAAATAAAGGAAAACTTTACAAGTTAAAGTGTAATTGAGGAAAAAGACATTCATATATGTGAGACTATGAAATATTAATTTATGAAATTTAAATATCAGTTTTACACACAAAACAAAATGATTTTAAAGAAGTTTTCTTAATACGTGAGATTAATATTTTGTGCAAAATTAAATCATACACTTCAATTGAATAATAAGTTTGAAAATCAATCAAGCCAGACTTTGTAATACCCTACATCATATTGTTGGATGTAAATGCGATTTAAGTGTTTGAAAGTAATATTTGGAAGGTGGTTGCATGGGACCTATACAAAAATAATGGACCGATCCTCGGATAAATTGGATAAATATGGCGCTTTGTTTAAAATATAATAAGACATTTTTTAAACATTTTATATTTGGAATTTTATAAAATAAAATTGTATGGGGCAATATGTATGGGGCTATATGAAATAATGAACTATTTTCTATAGTCATACTTGGGTCTTCATAATAGTACAAACTTTACGCCCAACCGAACGGATGGCTGGATATGCTCAAATCGATTCAGGAAATGATTCTGAGTCGAACGGTATAATTAAATGTTGGGGAATTATTTTTCTGCCCGTTACAAACATCTGAATTAACGCTAAACACTGGTGTAAGGTGTAAACATTAACACAAAAAATATTTCATTTATATAAAACAAAAGAAAAATTCGTTAAAATTTAACCACTTTTGAAAAAAAAAATAATTTTCATGGTTATTGAAAATATTTCTTCTCATATTTAATTTATTTTTGCAACAAATCTAAAAGGATTATTTCATCAATACACTGACAGTTGCAATAATACTTTAACACACTCACGCACATATAGAGAAATTGTAATATGTGAAGCAGAAGGATAATGCTGTCAATAACATGCCACAAAGTATCCACCATTGTCAGCATGTCTATTTTGCTTCACCCTCATGGCTTACACTGACAAAGTCAGTAAAATATTATTTCCAATTTCATAAAAAAGTATTAAAAATTGAAAAAAGGTGGATTGAAAACAAAAGCTGTAAATTGAAAACAAAATGAAAAATATCATGTAAAAATTTGATATAAAAAAGGAATAATTTTATACCGGAAGCATTTATTAAAAAAATACCTGAATTTGAAAAAAATACTTTTATAAGCAATTTATTGACAAATTAAAACTTGAAAATTATTCGAGAAAAACAAATAAGAATGCTGTATTCGGTTATGCCGAATCTTTAACACCTTCACCGCATACATGCCTGAAGTAATAAAATTGCACACTTACATACAAACAATAAATATAAAAAGTTTCTTATATAGCAAAATTAATTATTGTTCGAAACCTAAGCTCAGTAACTTTGCGTTTATTATTAATGCATGATGAGTAAACAGTATTGCTTACTAATTTATATTCTTACAAGTAAAATATTATTTTAAAAAAATGACTGTTCAAAACCTAAGCAAATTTAACAAATTAATAACGGAAACAAAAATCTTTTAGTAATTTTCTTTTCTGGAAATGAAAACAATCTAAATCCAAAAAGTTCAATATTTTTAAAAATACTAATATGAAATACTGTATTTGTATGAAGTAACACATATACACTCTAAAACATCCCTATAGTTTTTAAGGTTGTCATAGATCTGAATAAACAGTTATATTTTTTCTGCTACTGCCAAATGGTACACCCTAACACATTCAACTACTTTTACATTCAACTACTTTGTTAAGAAGAAAACAGCAAAGGACGTGATCTGTCTCAGCTATACACTTTATTGCCATCAAGTGTATTATAAGGAGGCAGTGACATTTTAAAGTAATTTTCCACTGCGACCACAAAAGAAAATACTGTGAGCATGAACAACTCTCCCTTATGTGCATACTGAAAACTCTATAAAATTGATAATAAGGATTGAGTTCGTAAAATTCTTAACATGCATATATATTAATAATTACGAAGCCACTTAACTTACAGTATTCATTTCCCCCTCTATTTATTTATTTTAGAATTTACAAAAAATATTTTATAGTTTTAATCACTGAAGTTGAACCTTTTACAGAAACCCCTCCATTAACGTTTTTATACTGCTCGAACAGGTAGACCATGTCCGTTTACGATCTACCACACTTTTGGACTTCCGCTCTTCAATTCCCTTTCGACAAAAGTTCAGTATTTTTTGTTCTTACATCACTCAAATAATCTTTTAACATCGTCTTATGAATGGAAGCATGTTTTTTATTAATTTCTTGCGATTTATAGAACCCGTTGTAGCAAGTGATTGGCCTCTTTTGCTGCAACTGCATATTTTGTCAGGAACTTTCAACCGCTCTTTTGAAAATGATTTCTATATTTTTATTCTACATAAACCAAGTTTCATATCAACGGAAAAATTCCTCCGGTACATTTTAAAAACATTGGAAACAGTTTGATGTCATTCCTTATGTATATAGAATTTTCTTCTGAATGCACTTTATCACAATTAAAGGGAGAATTGTGAATGCAAAACATGTTTTTAACATCCACAAAATAGACAGTAGATTTTATTGTGTTTAGAGAGGTATAGACTATATAAGTCCTAGTTCATTCGATATTCGATAGTATGGAATACTAAGGGTGCTACCCATTTTCGCCTATTCTGTTTTAAGGAAACGGCATCGACTTTGTGTATGCAAACAATTGTCCTTAATGACTAAAATAAAGATTTAATGTGTCAATGGACGACAGTGATTAGTAAACTATAAAGTGGTGCCCTTTCAAGCAATCATCCCCCAAGACGAAAAAATTTCCAAAGCTTAAATCCTACCACAAAATACTATTCTCAAAACCGTAATGTGTAATCAAATGGTAATTTTCTTTCAATTTTCCTCAAGTTTCGAGAACACAAGGACATTCCTTTATATAAGCAATATTTTTTTTATAACATTAATTAAAATTACGAGATCCACACATTCTGAAATCTCCAGAAAAATATTTTTATTATGAAATATTTCTGTTACAATTCAAAAAATTCCTTTTTCCAAAATTCATAAAAAGTGGCCAATATTTCGGTTATTTTTAAATAACAGAAGCAATTTTTATTTCACAACAATCATAAATCTTTATTTATTTAAAAAAATCGATTCTGTCCTATTGTGCAATTCCAGTTCGGGACATTCACTAAGGTACAATGGAATATTTTTCACCAAACACATTTATACATATACTTAGACACACACAAAGTAATTATTTCTCACATGAGAATAATAGATATTGTTGCAAATGGTGACTTTATTCAAACCACTTTAATTGCAAAATTCATATTGTTTGTTCTTTGACATAATCTTAGACATCGGTCTAAAACCGACATACATGTAAAACTTTATTAAGTACAAACATTTTTTATGAGACAATTTTGAATAAAAAAGTGAATTGTTAACTGCATACTAACTGACAGGCAGACAAACAAACAGAGTCGGACATCTCTAAGTCAGCTCAGATTTAGACTTAATACAAAATTATATATACATCATGGGGTCTACAAAACTAGTTCTGCTTTTTTTAAATCACATCTGCTTCATGGCAAACTTCATTAAACTCGGACAATCGAGCTAAAAAGTGTATATTATCAGCAAATAGATATTCATTAAGATATAACTAAATCGACTGGGATTTTGATTTGGTGCAGGACTTTATATACCTTATGGAGTCTCAGAAGTTTTATGTTTAGTGTTACAAAAGATATCTAGTTACAACTCTTTTCTACTAGATAATAATAAACCTTCACGTTAGGATGTGGTCATAGGAGGCAAGAAACATATAGAAGTGACAGATGAATACACATACGAATATCCAGTATCTGATTATGTACAATACCTTATAGAATCATATAAAATGCTCTCTTAGTGTCACTTATGGATTGATAAACTTACTATCACCTAACTCACCACTGGAGGTGATGAAGGGAATAATGAAATATGTATATATATGAATTCTAAGAAAAATAAATTTGTACTTTATTTATTATTATATACATATTTATAATTGCCTAAATAGGCATAAAGAATTTTAAATTATAAAATATTTTTTTTACAATTATATGCTTCAACAAACTTTTTAAAAGTTATAAGTAACATAAATTCTTTAAAAATGTCTATAATACTTTTCTTGATTCCTTGGTTTAGTAAAATTTTTTTACGTTATTTCAAATTTTAAATGATTTTCCTGAACATTGTCATAATAAAAAAGTAAGTTTTTTCTTTAAAAAATTCTTTTACTTTGATACCAGTAAGCCGCTGATATGACAGGATACTTTTTCTGCAAAAAAAAATATAATAATAATAAAATAAAAATATTTTAAAGCACTGGAAATTTGAATTAAAAAATTTTAAAATTTAGAAATTAGTTTTGTGTTAAATTAATTATGAAATAAATTCAAAAACATGATTCATTACTTTTTTGTTGTGAAAGTTACAAACAGTAGAACAAAATTGGAAGACTCAATTCAGACTGCGTGAGAAACATCTCATTTTACTGAGGAAAAAAAATGATCCAAAAATTCATTTAGTTAATTCAGTCTAGTTTAAGTATCACATAAATTAAGAGTTACGACCCATAAAATTTTTATACGGAACGTAATGTTCGAAGTTCATACCAAAAGGTGTTATCAAGTCAGTTATTTAAGAATACGGATTTTTCTTTTTTTGTCTTTTTTTCAATAGCGTGTTTCAAATGAAATGAAATTTTTGAACAATGATGACTGGATCCAATATACGCCCATGCATAATTATGATCACAGAACATGGTGATCTGTCCTTTTAATATAACGATTATTTCTCTCCGTTTTCAGATTTTATTTTAATGTATTAAATTTAACATTTCGTGTGTAATAATCTAAGACCCTATAGCTATTCCTCGCTTTATATATGTCTGTATTAATAAGGTATTTCAAACGATTCAAATTCATAATAACTGAAGATCGATTTCGGTAAACCATATTTCTCTCATAATTTTAGTTTCTGAAACCTTTTTGCATTAAACAAAAATGTATAAAGTAGCTTCTCTAAAAAATATGGTGAAATTTGACAAAAGCCAGTTAATACTTTGTTATAGCTCTTACATGAGACTCCTCCCAGAAAAGAGCTTTAAGCTTATTTAAACTTATTAAACTGAATGAACCAACTCTGGAACTATTTTTTAATATCTATAATATATTTTAGCTAACACTTGCTTAATACCTCTCTTGATATAAACCTTAAGGCTTAAGAGGTTTCTAAATATAGACAAATAATTTCGAAATTCTGTCTCCAATATACGTAATTGATTTCAAATATTTCTCCTCATATAGGACATAAGTTTCTACCCTCCACTATTATTTACTTTGTAATTCCTACAATGTGTATATATTCCTGTATCAAACTGCTTTGGGTCTGCTCACATCCACAATAATTGACAAGCTTAATGAAATTTGGCCATAATATTTTGTATTTCCTATTTAAAACCAGCAAAGTCGGTTCAGTAGAAAAAACTTATTGACTCATTAAGTGTTCCTTGCATTCCTACCTACACCACAATATTGGTGATAAATGGTAGTTACGAAAAAATAATGAATGACCTTCATATAATGGTATTTAAATTAATTCATTTATGTGAAACTTGACAGACAGACAGACATCGTTAAATTGACGCAGAAAGCGATTATGAGTCAAAGGATATACAAAAAGGTTATATTATGCCATTTTTCTGTATGTTACAAACATCAGGATAAAAACATAATATCCCAACCAGCTACGTTGATGTAGTTTTATGGTAATTAATTTTATGGTACAGTAGGAGTCATATTAAAATTCTATTAACTATTTTGTACCTTCGGCTTTAACGAGATGCATCAGACTCTCCCACAACACATATATTAAAGTAAAAAGTAAATACAAATCTGATAAAAATGCAAAAAATATTGGACAAAAATATTAAAATTATTTTGAGTTCATCCCTACTAAATTTATGCTTTAAAAATCATTAATAAAATTACTTTAAGAAGTCCAACCTAAATTGTTTTCTGACATCAACATTTCACAAATATTATTGTAAAATTCGAAAAAAAATCTAGTAAATTTACTCGTTTATAATCTACAATGACACTCATACATACATTTTCCACTTATATCGAATTAAAGTCTTTTTCCTTAAAATTATTCTCATCATTTTTCTCAATTCGTAAAAATTGCAAAAGAAAAAGAAAGAAGAGAGACACAGAAATGCGTTCATCTTTTGACTTACTGGCCCCCGAAATTGAATTAACCATGTTGTTAAAAAGCTTTTAAGCAAACTGGTACAAAATGATAATTGGAAATTATTACTATCGTGTACTCTTACACTTTATGTTTCCTTCAGTTGTTTTATTTCAATTCTTTGCTTTTGTGTGTGTTTATATGTATGTGAGTGTGTCTCTAATAGCAGCAGTTTCAGGAGCAACATGAGTATCATCATATACTTTGGCGACGGAAAACAAAACATCTAGAGAAGATGAATACTAAAGTATGCATTTTACACGTACACAAGTACACAATATTTGGAATTAGGTAACTACCAACTCAAGTGTCATCTATTAAGAGAAAGAGAGCAAAAGAGAAAAAAAATAGGAAACATAAAAAGTATGAACAGGTTTAGTTTTGTTTAAAAAGGGGAAGGTTTCGTTATAAATAAATGAAAATTCAAAATTAAATTAATTTTTTGTGTTTATACCCTCCACCAACATAAATGGTGAATAGGAATTATCTCAGATTCCTTATGTATAAATATTCTTGTATCAAATTAAAATCTGTATCGAATGAGCTATGTCCGTCTGTCCGTTTGATGTTGGCATGCACACAATAACAATGCCAATGAAATTTGGCCATAGTATTTGAAAAGCTGAAAAGCTTAATATTTAAAACTAGAAATATTGGTTTAGTATATTTAAAGATAAAGATCGAAATAACCTCTAAATTCAAGCAAAGAAATTTTCAACTATAAAACGATAATTTAGAAAGGGTTATTACCATAATATTCAACCATATAAACTTCTACAAATTATCAAAATCGGTTCAGTAGAATAACAGTTTAAGACAAAACTATAACTAATTAAATGACTAATGAAATGTTCCATATTATATTGAAGTTAAATATTTATAATAATTTTAATTTTAAAATATTTATGTTTCTTGGGTTTCATTCCCCCTATGAAATGGTTTTACTTTTAAAAGTATTATTTAGTTTAAAGTTGGTACAAATGCAGCCCGTTTTTATTACAAAAGTATTGTTTTATGTTTGCTACTCTTAAAAGCATCTACTACTAAATTTTAGTATAACTTATTTCGCTTTAGTTTTTTTCTCAAGTATACCAGGTTTTTCTACTCATATTTCCTTCTTCCTGTCTATGTGTTGTTTTATGTATTTTTTTTTAGTAAAATGGTCATAAATTTAATTAAAGTAAACAAAAATTTTAATTTTTTTCTATCTCTCTTCACATAAAAATCTTTTAATGAATAATGGTGGAAATGTTATGTTTTATGTTGCAGAAATCCTAAATGTTTCCGGAGCTTTAATAACATTTATTCACTTATTAATGACATTTTTCATTTACGTTCTGTTTCAGGGAAATTAAAAAGAAAATTAAATTTAATGTTATTTCATTAAATGAAGAAATATTAATATATTTATAAATAGCAAGAACGGATTTCTTGCTATAGTATATTGCTAAGATTGGAGTGGTTTGACAATCTTAGCTACTTGCATTTTATTACTGTATCCGTTCCAAATTGTTCTTGTTAGTGCAAGTCCAACAGCTCTTCAAATATAAGCAGACCTGTCTCCCGATTGAAAAAGTTTTATTATGTCTACTTATACACCAAAATTATTACTTTTCTTTTACGTTCTTTTACGTTTTACGTTGACTTTTGGCGAATAGTACACTGTATTCTTACCATAACCAGACACTTGTTCTTACAAAGAAAAGAGAAGTCCTTTTTTCACACAATTTGAAATAAGTTTTAAGTGTGATGCTAAGGGTGGTAATGTACAATGCTGCAGTAAGCAATTTAACAGTTTCTAGGGACGCAAATCGAAATCAAAACAATGCAAATTAACAACACAAATCGGACCGACGATATCTTCTATTGTCTATTGTTTTTAAAGCTTCGGAAATCGAAACGACATAAATCGGAATTACGCTAGTCAAGGCTCTAATGTGTTTTAACATGTCTATAAATTTTGTTGCTTCAAGCGTATACTTAATATATTTACATGATGTTAAATATACGCTAACTCTGAAACTTTTGATCAGTTGCTTCAATTGATATGACGCAGCAATAGCAGATGACTTTAATTTTCTTCTTTCTTTGCTTGTACAGTAAATTTGATCAGTGGACTGAGTACGGCTTTATATTGACCTTTATATAATGGTCACATCTGCTAGCAGCGCAGTGAGGCTCAAAGTAGTAATTTGCTAGAAATCTACAACGTATAAACATGCGCTGATTTCGACCACATTTCTAGATAATCCCATTATGCCTTCGGATTATGTTTCGTCTTTTATGAACTTTTATATAACATTCAAAATTTAAATACCCTCCGGAAGTCAGTGGAAGTAACCGAATCAGAGACCATAACACTAAGTTCTACATTGTTTTTTCGAGGAAGCTGGTGTCCTTTCGAAAGATACTTGAATACCTAATCAGAGACCATAACACTAAGATCTACACTGATGGTTCGAGCACTATCCGTGGTTTAAGGGCTGGTGTCCTTTCGAAAGATACTTGAATCGGCTTCCTGATGAATGCTATGTTTTTTTTTACGCTGAAAAATTTTTTATCTGCATGGCATGCGAGGTTAAAAGAGGACAGAAAAACTTCTGGGAGTTTCGGAATTTTTGTCCACAGTCACACTTTTGTCACTCAATGCAGGCAAAAATTTACAAAGTTATCTCGGAATTCTAACATTATACTAGTTTGTATCCCGGCACATAATGACCACTTCGGTAATGAAATTCCACTTGGTCCTAAAGGGAGCAGTATTTTTAAATATTTTTTCAGAAAGGCCGAAGATAGATGGTTGGAGTTAGGTACATGCAGAGTCGCAAGGAGATGTGGACTGCCTTTGACTTGGAACGCTCGTGACAACTTTTAAGTCATAGTAGCAGGAATATATCAGGTTAATTTCAGTAATCATGGATCACTGTATGCTAAAAAATCGGATTACGTTTTAATGAAAACTGTCGCAGCAGTTAAAAGCAATCAATTTTGCTTACAGTTGATAGAATAGAATTTATCGATTTTTTTTAAACCCATTTTAATAATTTAATTTAAAATAAAATACTCGAGGAGAAATTTTAATCATACAAATATTTACATATCGCTCATTTGCAGCAAGTTCGTCGTAACACAAAATTCGAAAGTTTCGACTTAATATTAATAGTGCATAGTAAATAATGTGTTTTATTATCTGGCAAATTTTTGTGAACGAACAATTAATATATCAAACAGGATTTCAAGGAAATTGTATTATGTCAACTATTTAATTTATTAATTCATTGATTTTTTGATGTTCTTTTGAAAGCGATTGAAAAATTAATCAAATTGAAATTTTTCATTCACGAATGCCAAGATATGTGTTTCTATCAAAAATAAAAATATGTCTTCTGAAAAGTTTATTTTTTGAGTTATGACAACCTTGCAGCAAATGAGCGATATTATTATGTAAAAAAATGTATTTAATGTTATTTGAATATTTAGACAAGTGTAAAATAACATTAACATTGAACAACGATATTTTTATAAAAGAAATTGCCAAATTAAATTATATTTTTATACGATTCTATAATAATATTATATTTTTAAAAGAAAAAACAAATAAAAAAACAAAATAAATTGAGGATTATGTTTGTAAAAAAATCAAAATAAATATACAGTGAAATATATAAAGATAACATATAAATAAAAGAGCAAATATACACATGTATGTATGTACAAAATGTATGTATGTGTATGTTTGTATAAAAAATACATATACATATACGTATGTGTGTAAAAATTTAGGCTTGTAAAATGTAAACAACGTAAAAATAAGAAAACAACTTGTAAAAATTATAAAAAAAAACAGAAAGATATTGAAGAGTGAGATTAAAAAAAATTAACATAAGTTTCTCATTAAAACTTTAAACCAAAGTATTATTCGATTTTTATTATACCCTTCACCCACAAGTGGTGATGAGGGTATATTAGCTTTGACATTCCATGAGTAACACCAAAGAGAAATCATCTGAGGCCCCATAAAGAATATACATTATTGCATCATATCACTGTCTGTAAACACTTTCTCACTCCTAGAATAATTGTTCAAATTCAATAAAATTTAGCCACGTTACTTTTTATTATTCTAAGCAGTTTTCTATTAAACCCTGCTATATTGGTTCACTAGTAGCAAAGTTATGGACAGACACACAATTTAAAAAGAACTTTTCTAATTTTTAAACAAAGACGAACTGGATTTAAACTGAAAAGCAACTATAACATACAGTTATAATTGATTTATAATCGTATAACAAATTAAAGTTAGCTGCAGATTTTTTGCAACAACTTTTTGTTGTTGATGCTCAAGGAAATGTTGTAGAAAAGTTTACGGACCAAATAGCTGTCGAAATTTCCCAAAAAGATTTTGATATGAAAAAAAATATGCAGTTGCCACAAAAGAAGCCAATCATTTGTAACGATGGGGTGCTTGTGTTCGTTAAACCACTTATTTTTGGTCTGAATTTAAATCATGGCATTATGGTAAAGAAGCTTTTTAGTAGTACAAAAACAATAACGTGGTATTTGTACCCAGAACGGAAAATCCTTCAAACTGCTATATTAAAAATATTTCTTTATTGTAAATTGGAATAATATCAATCAATCAATTTTAATAATAATTTATTGACATATATGTATGATAAGAATTTTTCGATCATATTCCTTATGTTAAAATTATAAAAAAAAAACATTAAAAATGTATGTTTTTTCAACAATGTCAAATTAAAAATAACATATTTTTTTTTTAAATCTTGCAAAACGTTAAAATTGAGATACAAAAATGATGTTGAAATTTTTTCAATAATCTTAAAAAATATATTTTAAGTTTTATCTTCAAGTATCGTCAAATAGCTTCCATTTGTTGCGAAATCGTCATAATTCAAAAAGCGAAAATTTCATATTGAATCGTTTTATAAACTGTCTAGTTTTTGTGAACGAAGTAATCATGTATCTGAAAGAATCACTGCAAAATTGTCAATTACATATTTTCCTATATTTATATCAGCACTTTCATAAACGAGTAAAAAATATCGGTATTTCTAGATTTGATTTATAATTCAAATAATTTTTTCTTTAAAAAATTTAAGAATACGTCTTATAATTAGTTTTGAGTTATGTCTATCTGGCAGCAAATTTGCCATAATACTTATGTATATACATACAAGTTTATCCCTTCATATTTGCTTAAATTCTTTACTTATTAACTTTTTACTCATTCTTATATTTTTTCATACATAAATTAATTTTTTTAAAATAATAATTTCTTGTTTGGAAAATTTAAGGAAATTATTATTTTGGCTTAAAGAAAAAATGCGTTAAGATAAAAGAGATGTAAAAGGAAGAAATGATATTGATATATTTACAAAAGAAAATATTTATTCAGTGGATATGAGTTAACATATACGCTTGCAAATAACTATTGGAGTTTTCGTGATTTTTCATATATTTAATATTTTTTATTTTACCCTTGACTCAATATTAAATAAGATCAATATCGTTTAAAAATCTATCATATACAATAGAAAAATTTAACTCTTTAATACATATCTTTGTACAATGGGGCAAAATAGTTTTTCCTAACAAATAAATCTGTAGATTTATATTAGTTGGATACATGAAATTTAACTCTGGAAACTTAGTTTAACGTAGTTTTTTGAGTTTTAAAAATAAAATTTGTTTTATTTTTGAGAGAATATATTGACCTCAATCATTTTTTAAATTTAATATATAATTTAAGTTTTTAATCTAATAAATATTGAGGAAGATCTGGACAATAGTTTGGAATCTATATTAAAAAATTAAACTAAAAACCTTCATTGATCCAAAATTTTTTTAAGATTCGATACATGAGATGGTCAATTGTGGGATGTCACCAAATACGTCCGTGACAAGATAAGGCGTGTAATCGAAAATAACTTTTTTTGAACGTTGTTTTTATTTATTGAATCTGCCTCACTTTGAGGCCTCACAATATGTATTGAAATCTTACCAACTAAATATAAATTTAGCAGTATGACTCCTTTTCCCTGCTATATATTTCTCATAAACTTTAAATTGTTCCCTGTGTATGATATCAATATTCATTTTGCAGGGATTTCCCCATAATTTGATGCCATATTTTCATATTGGTTTTAAAACGGTTTTAAACAGAATGACTTTACTGACAAGGCGGCGCATTGTAAGTCAACCGAATACCGAAATATGTAACATAATCACCCTGGGGAATGTTAACACCATTTAAAAAAGCTGGTGAACGGTATCCTTTTCTAAGAGCGAAGGTGTCATGCTTAATTTTCAGTTCCTTTATTCTTAAATTCTTCAACCATATTTTCAATCAAATCTCAAATAAATGTCCAGGGTATAAGAAGCAAAGTTAGGGTCTCTGTATGTACTGAGAATTGCCGTATCTTCAGCAAATATCAGTCGTGTATATAAAGTGAAGAGTGGGCCCTAGAACACTTACCTGAGGAACACCAGTCTTTATAATGAATTACCTAGTTATTAAGTCATTACATTTAAACTTGAAATGCCGATCATCCAAATAGGATTCTAAAAATTTGAAAATACCTCAGCCTTAAACATGTGAAACTTCTTTTATGTATTCTAAATGAAATTTCACATGTTTAAAGTTGTGGTATTTAAAAATTGATTTGGACTACACACCCTAATTTTCCATGAAAAACAAAGAAATTCACTATATTAAATGATGTAATTTTCATACATTTTTTTCACAATGATCCATTAAACAAACAAAATTCGCGTCAAATTCGCGTGAGTCTAAAAATTAACCCTTAAATCGGATATGGAAATTGTCCTCGTTGCTAAAAACGACACTTACATATCTTCGAAAATAATCAGCGCTAACATAGATATTGATATCCCTCAAGAAACAGTTGGTAGTTTTCGTCCATAAATAAATTTTCCCAGAATAAAACCTGAAAAATTTCACCACAAAAAAATTAAATGTATTCCATTTGAGCTGCTGTCATACAATTCCAGGTATGGTTTGCAATATGTTGTAATAGAACATAATAAGAAGCATTAATAGATTGTGACAATTTCTCCACTTCACAACAATAGCTAAACGACTTTTCAATAGAAATGGTTTATGCTTGGACTATTATATTGGATATGTTAACATCGTATAACACCTCACTTATCACCTGGTGATGAATCTTATTTCTTAGAAAATTATATATTTCATTCAATATAAGCTTAAACAACTTAAAACTATAATTTTTTCTATTTAAGTCTATTTATTTTGAACCATTTAATCACAGGAAAATAAGCTTAACTGAGAATCAAAAACTCAAAAACGATTTTATTTATATATTTCTAAATCACAATATGAACTATTACTCATATCCTATTCAATGACATAATCAACTCTTCTCATTCGTTTAATTAAAACCACTTTTAATACACGAACTAAAATATTCATATACTTCACTTTTAATCACGTACATTTACACTTAAAATAATACTATTTTTATATGTGTTACTATTTACTTCAGGTAAATAAAGTTACAATATCTTTATAATCACATATAAGATTTTAACAATGCCATCACGTGTGTATTTCTGGTTCACGATATTTTGTCATATTAAGTACAACACTTGAATATCTTAAGTATATTTACTTAAAAACTGCTGCTGCAGAAATAATATTATTTTTGTTGCTTTGGAAATGTTTAAGAAAGAAAAAATGCGAAAGGAAAATGTTAAGTTTTAAAAATGATAGTTTTCATGTACTTAATATACAATATTACGATTGAGTTGTTTTAAGACACACACACACACATACGCACAAGCAAAAAAAATATTTCATATGCATTCGACAAAGATGCGGTTTAGTGTGCAGCAGGCAAACTATTGAACATCCTTAAAATGTAAGAACAGTGGAACTTGAAGGCAATTAATTTTAGAAAAAATTTTGGACTTAATTTGTAAATATTCTATCAGAATGTAAGAACAGCTTTTCAATTAATAATATTTTTGTATTAAGATATCAGGTAAGATCTCGGTTATAGACGTTTCTGTTACATTAACTGATGTTAACGTATCGACTTCAAAGTTCTATTATCTATTTAGTCCAATTTATGTTCGAATAAAGCTTCACTATTCCTAAATCTGCCTTCAGCTCAGGGCTTTCTTAAAATATTTTGTGATATTTCCATACATTATTTTTGGATGTTACTGTTTTTCACATGCAAAGGTGCTACGATTATAGTTATCAATAATCCACATTCGTATTTTGGTACAATTTTGCACTTATATGAAACTTCCATTTTTTATATTCCAATCAAAA
The DNA here is from genome assembly GCA_004302925.2 of Cochliomyia hominivorax. NCBI lineage: Eukaryota > Metazoa > Arthropoda > Insecta > Diptera > Calliphoridae > Cochliomyia > Cochliomyia hominivorax. The sequence goes on from PYHX02000467.1 coordinate 77,253,200, forward strand.
TTTTTGATAGAAATAATCTGTCAACCGGATTACAATCCTGCCGCGATATGGTGGCATAGGTTTACAGTATAGTTTTTAAAGGTAGAGAATTCTCTAGGTAGAGAATAATATATAAATCAATGTAACCAACAACTAAACCAATGATGATATTTTTTCTTCAAAATTCCAAGAAAAATTTTCTTTTTCTTTGGACATTGAGGCAGATTGCCAAGAGAATGGAAAACGAAAAAAATAGAAAGAATCAGAAAAACATCCTTAAGGCCAGATATCCCAAAACTCTTATTCATGATATATAACTAAAAACATAGAAAAAAGTGATCCTGATGAATACAATGAAGAAGATTGTGCTAAATTTTTAGCTATTGTTGAGGAATGTCGAAACTTCTTAATACTCTACCAAAAGCTCTCACTGAAACATGAGGTACTCTCTAAAAGAAGAAGATAGTCGAAAAGATAGCCACTCCAAAACCAATCAGACAGCCAGAAGGGCATTAAACGAGATGGTGGATTTGGTCACGGCAGTAGATTTTTGACTTCAATAATGTTCACCGAGAATACAGACTCATCGAAAGTTTTTATAATACATTTATGTATAATAATACATTAATTAAATATCTTATAATATTTAAATATGATGTGTTAAATTTAACGGAGATCAGTTCATCTAATTTACGATCTCACGCATACTATCTGGCGGATGAGACAAACTTTCCATGCAATGATGTTCCCATGCAATTTGTGTCCAATTATGGTCATGAGCAAAGACCACAGTCCCGTACCTGGTTCGAATATTTCTAAAAATCGTATTGCATTGGTCTTTATTACTTCCGATCTTATCTAGTAAACACGTCACCTTGTCATATTGGATATTCTGACTGATTTTATTTGCTTGCTGAGCATTATGTATAAGTTTCCATGTACTTTATGTATCCAATTTAAACACCAGATACAACACGATGACAAACAACATCATGTTTTAGTATTCGATCATCATATGTGACAAGAATAATCATCATTGAACCACTCTCGCATAGAATTCTATTTTCTTAATTTAGAATATATATCAGTAAGAACGATGATGACAAATATTTGCAGGTTTATAGAGAATATTATATAATTTTACATTTATAGCTTTCTCCCAAAAGTGGTGAAGAGGATATATTAATTTTGTCATTTAATATATCTAAGACCTCAAAATGGATACATATTCTTTCATTAAATCAAAATGTGGGCCAATTTAGTTATGTCTGTGGCACACTCACATCCTCAATAATTGAAAGAGCTTTACAAATTTTGGCCTGGAAATTTTTCATTGTCCTTAAACTGAAAACCAACAAAATCGTAAAAATCTGTATGTTAAAAGATAAAGATCGATATCTGAGGTAACATCTTTCGTAATATTTTCAACTTTAATTTCGTAGATAAAAATTAATAATATTAAGTTATACACATCTCATAATCATTCAAAAAACTATCAAAATCGGTTCAGTAAAAACAATTTATAGTCAAAAATTTAACTAATCTTATGAGTTATTAAGATTTTTGTTATATTTAAGAAAAAATGTTATATATTTTATACGTTTGTGAGTGTATATGTATGTGTACATTAACATAAATAGTATGTACGAAATATAACGTATTTACTTCAGTAGCATTTGAAGATTCGGTATATCCGAATATAGCATTCTTACTTGTTTTTCATTTAAGCGATCACACGGTTAATAAAATCGTTTTCCATTTTTATTATTTTGCTCAAATTTTCATTTAAAATAGCATTTTAGCTTTTTCTTATTACATAATATTGCTACGTTTTCATTTTGTGTTCAAAGTTTTCTTATTTCAATACACTTAACTTTTCATGAGTGTTTATATTTTTGTATTTATGTATTTTATACATATATTTTTTTGTATATGTCTACGTGTATGTATGTGTGAATGTAAAAAAAACTTGTATAAAATTTTATTTAACTTTGCTTTGTAAGGTTTACCACAAAAAAATACGCGCGCGTTGGCACAAATGAAGCTAAACAAGCAGATCCTTTAACTTTAACGAGTTTATAACCACATACATACAGACAAATATACAAATATAAAAAATTCAAACGCTACTTTTACACTTCACTCCATTAATATACAATCACACGATTCCATAAGCTGAAGTATTAAGCCACAGAGCTAAAGAGTCTTATTTATTTTATTTATTTTATAATATTTTTTCTATATTTTGCATTTCGCCATTTTTTTCTTTACTTTTGTTTTAAATTGTATTTTATTTTTATTTCTTCAATACAAAAGCAAAGAAATTTGTCTAATGAAGTTATTTTCTTCTATTGTTTCCTATTTTTTCTTTTCTTTCTTTATGCGAATGTTGTTTTTCTTTCAAGTTTTTAAAACATTTTTTCCACCATTTTTGCATAGAATAATCGTTGTAATATAAGTGGGAAACGCGTTTAGGTTAACGCGTTAACTTCACTCTTGATTTTATGGTTTCTACTTCAATATGCAAAGAAATAGAAGAATAAATATTGCGTGCCACACAAACAACAAACTGTGAGAGGAAGGAGAAAAAGGTGAAAAATAAAATATTTGTAGTATCTATTAATTTGTATGCAATCTCAGCATATTATCACGTAAAATATCATGTTGTCGTTACGTGACATTAAGTGGAAAATATAAACAATTGAAGAAAATTATTTAATATATTGATATTTATTTAAAATGAAGTTGATAAAAGTACTTGAAATTATATCGCTCATTTGCTGCAAGATCGTCATAATTCAAAATTCGCAACAGAAGTGCATGGTTAATAATGAGTTTTGTAATCCTGCAAAATTATTGTTAACGAATCATTCTTTCTTTCTTTAAGCAGGATTTGAAGAAAAATATATTGTTACAATTATATAACTTATTTATTATTGTCAGAAATAAAGCGATAACTCGATTATGCATATTAAGCGGTTTATTTCGTATTGCAGATTTTCATATTAAGTTTCCTTTCATGAATTCCAAGAAAATTGTTTCTGTCAAAAAATTAAAAATACATTTTCTCAAAAGAATTATGTTTCCTGATGATGTTGAATTATGAGAGAAAGAAAAGAATAAAAGTAGGCGTCTAATTTAATCGCATCTTTGCTGAATCATTTTTAAGTACTTTCGTGTAACCATCTGAAACAAAAGTGTTTAAATTCAAATGCTGTTTTCTCACTTCCTTCTTCAACTATTTATTTAAATAAAAAACAACATTATCGGTTTTTATACTCCCGTTCTCATGCAGTCATGTGTCCTAATATAGTCTAGATTTTTCTCGGTGCACTTTGCTGCCGACAAATTTTCCTTCGTCCTCTAAAAAACATAATAACAAGATAATATTTGCTTTAATTGGAGGGATCATCAAAACCCGGTACACTAACTAACCACTAAAGACGTTATTTAGGAAAATTACATCTTTTGTAAGTTCTATATAAATAGTTCAATAGATATTCGTTCATCCTTTTTCCTTTTTACGTTGAGTACTTATTTTACTGAATCTACATGGTATCCTTTTTTGTTACGTCAAACTTGTTTAAAAGAGAATGAATAAATTTCAGAATAATTCCCTAATGAAATGCTATATGAAAGTGAATGGTATGAAATATTTTTCAACTTTAGCTATAATTCTACAATACATATATTTATGTACATATACATATTTATATAAATAAATCAATAATTTAGAAACTTTATTTTTCAAAAAACTAAAAAATAATTTTAAAATTCTTAAGTTTAACAGTCACATTTTAAATCATCAAATTCTAACGTTTTCACAAAATCAACTAATATTCGAAGAAATACGTGCCTTCCTAAAATGGACAACTTTTAAGAATCACCGATTACGCTCCTAACTTTGCCATGTACTCTTATAAATGAACTTTAAAACATTTTTGTCCCATATATTTTTTGCATGTTTAATTTATCACAATTTCAATATCATACAAAACTAAACCTTAATAATGATTTTATATGATAAAGGTGTAATAATACTCAGTATTATCTGAAATCTGCAGTAATTTGTTATGAAGTATACACTGATACCCTTCCCTATAAACGCTAACTGCAATTTTAATGTTATTTCCCTATAAATGCACTTCAATTTATCAGTCTCAATTGCACTATTATCAATGAGTGGATGATCCTTTGTTTATCAAAAACATAGTTTGGTATTGATTTTCTTTTGATTTCTCAAGAAGATCACAAACACTTTCCTCTAAAAACTTTTCTTTAAGTTTTAGCTCTATTAAATAGATTACGCTTTTGTTTTGGAGATTATTAGAGTAAACTTTACAGCAATTATCCCCACAATATTTCAATTAGAATTAAGTTCGGACTGCAAATCCAACAGGGGTCTGCTTTCAGTCTACTTTGAAAAGTGTACGCAAACTTTATCATGCTGGAGCATGCAACCTTTATCTATTTTTTATCCATAAATGAGAGAAGAGCATCTTCCAGCAATGTAATTTAAATTGTGTTATTCTGATTTTCAGATAAAACAAATTTTATATTTGTATACTGCAGAAAATGCAGCCCAAAACCTAAACACTACCACTGCTAAAATTACCAATCATGAGTATGAGTTTGGACGTCCAAATTATTATTTTTTCCACTCATCTACCCATTTCGTACAGGCTTATATTTTGATGTTTTTAATGTTTTCATCAAGTCGTAAAATGTGAGCAACATATTTGGAAGTTGCACGAAAATTTAGTTTGTTCTTATTTATCTAAAATTTAATTGTTTACGTGCTGATTTTGTTTAATTTTAATCTTTTATATTTCCTTTAAAAAATTAGCTTTAAGTTGTCTCTCACTAAACCAACTTCAGCTTTATGGTTGAAGGAGAACTACAAGGTTAAAACAATATTAATAAAAACATTAAGTGCGTTTATAGGAATAAGCATCAGCGAATTTCATTTTAAACCCCCTTCTTTAAGTACTTCCAATCATGTTGTATATTAATTTTATTTTAATTTATCATTAATCACACATACTCATATTTATATATACATATGCATTTTTTAGTTTTAAAAGTAATAATATTAGAAAAACTAAAAATCCATATTATGTTATGCAATAAATCTTCTTTACAATTTATTGCATTAAAATGAAGCAACAACAATCATTATATTGTCTCTCTAAACATATGTAAAAATATGTACTATTTTTTATACAAACAACCATCATAAAACAACAATAAAATACATGAACAACAAATTTTAGAACTTAGACCGGTTTGTGTTCCTAATAAAATATCTACAACTCATATAACTAACCAACCATCTAAAAGCTTTAAGTGCTTTAGATTAACAAGGATTTCAAAAGGATCAACTATATAGAAAAATGAAGAGTAAATAAATAAGAGAAGAAAAGAGAACATAAAATAATATTGTTAAAATAATGAAAATAAAATAATGTTGAGAAGCTTAATTTTTATGTTAAACTAATAGTTAGCCGGAAGAGATAGTAAAAGGAAAAAAAGGAACATAAAAAACAATAAAGTAATACATCATAAAATTAAGTTAAACAAACAGGCAACAAATACATTTATACGTACGTATGAAAAAATATTACCTTTACATCAACACATTTGTGTTAGTAAAGAAATACGAGAAGCAATTTAATTTTGTTTACAAAATCTACAATAAAAGTAACAAGATTTGCAGCTTAAGAACAACATACAGTGGGGTAGAATACAATAAATGTTTATCTCTTAAATTAAATTAACAAAGAGTAAAAAAATATGTATCAAAGGTGTTTAAAAATGTAGAAGAGGCTCGATTAGTTTCACATCAAATCTCTTCACGAAATGATACCGTTTTGCTTTTAAAAAATAGATATTTTTTGTGTGTTTTTTTTTTAATAAAATCATTTCTTTATTCTGTACATTATAACTTTTTTTAGTGATTTAAAAAAATTATAGGATTGCGTGTAAACTAGACACGGACACGATTAGGACAGATACATGCTCAGAAGTTTTATCCAAACTTGTTCAATTTTGAGAAAAAAATACTTAGTTTTTAATTTAAGTTCTCATGTCGCAAAGTTGAAATGATCTTCTAATTATCTTTAATATAAAGCTGTATATGTAAGGATAATACATAAAATTGTCTTTTGCCGCACCGACCTTTTAATGACGATCATTTAAATGAAAATTGTAAATATTTGAACATAATTTGTACGGATTGTTTCATGTTGTTCATACTAAAAGTAATGAGATTTTGAGCTTAAGATAGAATATATTAGTTTTTTAGAAATAATTCTGTAACTTTTGAACCACTATAAATATATTTATAATACTCATTATTAGAGCTGTGATTTTTGATCTGATTTGGAGTAAAACATGCCCCTTTATGATCAGAGGCTTAGGCAGTGACCCTCCAAAGTTGGCCATAAAAAAATGTTTGGGGTTTCTCTTACAGTTTCTGAGATATTAAAGTAACCCATTTATAGACCTAAAACTGTAAGATGAACAAATAAAAAGGTATTTTTTTGCTGACAAGGCAAGACGTGATTTGTTCCGATTGAGATTTTGTTCATTTTGGTATAGAAAAGTTGAAATATTTTTAATCGCACAAATTATGGACAAATTCTTGTATATTGTGTTGCAATCTCAAATAAATATTGTAATTATTTTCAGTTTTATTTAAATATAAATATTAATTTTATTTTTCAAACCAAAACAAAAAAAAACTGCTAAATTTAAAATTTTAAGTTTTTTAAATGGTTGATATCAAATGACGTACAGTTTATGTTTCATTTAAATTTGTTCTTATACTCTAATATATATCAAAGTTTATACCTCAGCTGAAAATTCTATTTAAAGTAGGCTTTCTCAAGAAATATTTAATTACTTTCCATGCATTTCTACGATAAATTATATAAACAAAAACACATAAACATAATATTTTAATGTTTAATCGATGTGAGTATTTTCTATGAACACTTACAATGACTACCTTTAAATAAAACTTCTTATCTCTCAATTGATTTTCGACTCATTTTTTAAAAACTCATCATACTAGAAGTAGTAAATTTTGGAGCCCACTAACTACGGCCCTGGCCATATAGGCGCGTGTTCCACCAAATTCACATAGTTCTTCAACGGTGCAAAAGTTACAAAATTATTAAGAAAAGACGATTCGAACACTATGTAGTACAGTGTGAAGACCATTTGTAGTCTAACTTTGGAGTACTGTATTTTAAAATCGACTTTTTAAGGATTAAGAGCACATTAGAAGATTAACAAGGACTGTCTATTTTCCGATTTTCTTCAATTCGGAAAAACATCAGCTCTAACTGTTTTAAATTTCATCAAGATAGCTCTAATGTTTCATATGTTATAGAAAAATAAAACAATTGGAAACAGTCTCAGACTTAAATCGAGTAATGAAATTTATTTAAATACTAAAAAGGTAGAACAAATGAACATTTTGCCACTCCCCAAATTAGTTTCATATCATGCAATGTACCATAACAATGGTTTCGAACATCATGTTTATTTTCTTCAAACTAATACATGACTTCATTTGTTAACCACTGTTCAATAATAATATTATTATTTCAAAAGGATTTAGGACTATTAAGGACCTTCACAATATTTTCATAATGCACATAATTTATTTATAAAGAAAAATTCTCAGAAAAATATTTATGAATTTTAGTTATTTTACAACCCTGTAAGGTAACTCAATTATTTTATTTTTAATCAATTTAGTTTGATAAACTTATAATCAAGATTATAATAGAGTAAATATAAGAAGATTTATTTATTATAGAATAATTTAAAAAATATATAAGAAATAAAAACATTCGAAATTTATGTTACTTAAAGTAAAATTTCAAGTAAATATCAAGTAAAAGAAAAATATATAGAATAGAAAGAATTCTTTATATTCTTTGAAGAATTTAGTATGTTTACTTCATAAGCCTAAATTGTCTTCATGATATTAATATTGATTAAATTTTTTTCGTTAGTTATCGACACGTTCAAATTCGAAATATTTTTCTAGTATAGTTCTAGTAAACAGTTATGTCTTTAAAATTCTATAAATGAATAAAAATTGTGTAAATGAATAAAGAAATAATTAAATTTCTAATTTATTTATACAATTTTTATTCATTTATATTATTTATATTTAATTATAACATAATTTAACTTTAAATTTATATTGACTCATTTTAAATTATGATCGAACATAATTTCATAAATTTTGCATAAAACACATAACACTTTTCATAGTGCAGTATACAATTTGTATATTATTTGATTTCCTTTTTGTTCAAGTTATCTTTTGTAATATATATCAAACAACTGTATATATTAACCAGAAGAAAGTGCATATTAATAATATTATATATTAATAAATATTATCAGCAAAACCCAAGATCTGTCATTGATAGATAACTTCAGGTGGGAGGATTCTTCTAAAGCCAACAAAAATAGAAAGATTTCAATAAAACTCCTAATTTATTTGGTAGAAAATCATCCTGGTTAGCTCAGTGTTCGAAATATTTCGTACAAAAAATTAAAGCTAATGCAGGTTTAAAATCAAACAAGGTTTAAAGAGTTCTTTACACAACGCTGCTAAAAGTTAAAAACCCAAAAACAAAGCTAAGTTTTCTACAAAAACTAAGCTTTTTCTCGATCTCACCCCTTATTAAAATATCATTTATTAATTTTCCTTATCAATTTTTTTTATTTTATTTTTTTTTTCAAAAAGAGGGATAATTTCAATATAATAAAAATTATAATAATTCACCAATAATTTTCCAAAACAAAAAGAAATATTTCAAACAAAATTCTAGTTATTTAATTTTATTTTTTATTTTACTTTTTATTTTAATTTTTTTGTTATTATTATTTTTTCATAACGTTTAATTAATATTAAAAAATTTACATTATAAAAAGTATACGCACCCAAGTATTGATTCAGTTTTTACATCCTAAACATATGCAATAGTTTATGTTATTAATTATGTTTATAATGACAATTATACATATTATGCGTATGAGTAATATTTAAATAATCAAAATTAAGTATAAAAATATGAAAAAACAAAAAATGAGCAAAAAAATCAAAATTAAGAAAAATGAAAAATTTTAAAATTTTCAAAATTTGAAATTTTTTTCTTTTAATTTTATTTAAAAATATTAAATTTACTTTTGCATAACTATTTTCATTTAAATTATTTTATATTAAAATTTTTATTTTCAAAATATTCGGATATTTGTTTAAAAATCTAAAGTTTATCTATATTCATAAATAAAAAACAATGTGTGTCTTAAACCTTTGTAGCAATTATGCTACTGGAAAATAAATTCACTGAGAAAAAATATGAATAATTGAGGAATAACTGAGAGTTTTAAAATTTATAGAAATCATGCTACTGGATAATAGCTTCACCGAAAAAAGTATAGGTCAGAGAGTATTTAGGGGAAAATGTAACCTCTATATATAACTCATATTGATTATCTAATGAACTCTCACTGCGAGAGTCTTAAAATTGTGTAGCAATCATGTTGCTAAGAGATAGCTTCACTGGTGAAAATATAGGATCGACAGGCTGAGGGGATTAACAAATATTTAATATCCAATAAATTACAACGAGAGTAATGAAATTTTTTTACAAACACGTTGTTGTGAGACAATAATATTTAAATAATCAAAATTAAGTATAAAAATATGAAAAAACAAAAAATGAGCAAAAAAATCAAAATTAAGAAAAATGAAAAATTTTAAAATTTTCAAAATTTGAAATTTTTTTCTTTTAATTTTATTTAAAAATATTAAATTTACTTTTGCATAACTATTTTCATTTAAATTATTTTATATTAAAATTTTTATTTTCAAAATATTCGGATATTTGTTTAAAAATCTAAAGTTTATCTATATTCATAAATAAAAAACAATGTGTGTCTTAAACCTTTGTAGCAATTATGCTACTGGAAAATAAATTCACTGAGAAAAAATATGAATAATTGAGGAATAACTGAGAGTTTTAAAATTTATAGAAATCATGCTACTGGATAATAGCTTCACCGAAAAAAGTATAGGTCAGAGAGTATTTAGGGGAAAATGTAACCTCTATATATAACTCATATTGATTATCTAATGAACTCTCACTGCGAGAGTCTTAAAATTGTGTAGCAATCATGTTGCTAAGAGATAGCTTCACTGGTGAAAATATAGGATCGACAGGCTGAGGGGATTAACAAATATTTAATATCCAATAAATTACAACGAGAGTAATGAAATTTTTTTACAAACACGTTGTTGTGAGACAGCATCACATGAAAAGATATGAGGTAGGTAATATCAGATATCAAAACCAATTTAAGTAATAAAATATCCAACGGACTGCTACAACGAGAGTTTAGGAAATTTAGTCCTAATCACTTTTTCAAGATTTATTTTTATTAATACAAATCAATCGGGTATCTAAAGTTCTATTGAAGCGTAATTTTTAAGATTTCGTCTAAATGACTTCATATAAAATGCGGGTCTTTGCCAAATAATTTTACAATAGAAATTGGATGTTATTATGGTCAGAGGAAAAGTAAACAAGCATTCAACTTCAAATTGGACAAATATTTTTTGTAAGAAGTACATGAAGCACTAATAATAACTAAATAACATCTATTTATTTTGCTTATTCATTTAAATTAAACCACAAGATATTTATTACAATTTTATGATTAAATAAAACAAAGATTTTAAATAAAGATTTTTCCTTTTAACTTAAATTAGTTAGTATTTGAGTTGTTTTATAAAAATGAATTTTTACCTAAAACAATTAAATTTAACTAGATGTGTGTATAATGAAATGGGCTAATTTAGAATAAAGTGATATGAAAACTAGAATAATGTATAAACAAATAGGAAGATCAGAATGCAAAAGGCAATTTGAAGAATCTTAAAAGAAAAAAGTTAAAATATTAGAAATAACTGAATATTATTAGTTAATATGAGTTGTTTTTAATAAAATCTAAATTTCTTTAAAACTCAAAATGTACTACCCTAATATGTCTATAGTACAGAAAATTGGTAATTTTGGTAACAAACTATAAAGAAAAACTAACGATACATATAAAAATTTGGAAAAAACCAACTGACCCTTACACACACTATACTGTTAGTGGGAGTTTATATTGCATATATATCTATGACTGTATGTTCATATGAGCAGCTGTTGGTAATTACACTAAAAACAATGTACAGAAATATTATATTCTATTCATAGAAGAACTAATAACATTCTATTTTTTTGTATCTTTAGTATTTCTCTTTTTATACCCTCCTTGGTGGTGGAGGGTATAAAAAGAGGAAATCTGGTGAAGAAAGTGTATTAGCTTTTGTCATTTTGTGTGTAACGCTAAGAAGGAAAATCTTAGACCCCCAATATATAAATTCTTGTATTAAAATTAAATCTGAGTCTATTAAGCTATGTCCGTCTATCTGTCTGCCTGTCTGTCTATCTATCTGTCTGTTATATGCACGTTCTAATCCACAATAATTGACAGAGCTTAATGAATTTTCGCCTAAGAATTCCGACTATATAGTCCTATTTATAACCAGTAAAATCCATTCAAAATATTAAAGGATATAGATTGATATTAATTGACCTCCAAATTCAAGCAAGAAACTTTCGTAAAATTAACCGACAATTAGATTGAAATCGATAGAGTAGAAGAAAAAACTTATAGTCAAACATATAACAAATTTTATTATTCATTTAATATTTCTTGTTATACTAAGAGTGCATGTGTGAGTGTGTATACACGAAAAATAATATTACACGCATTTGTGGTGGAAGGTATTGAAGATTCGTCATAGCGGAACATAGCATTCTTACTGGCTTTATTTTGCTTTCGTTTGTGCAATCTAAAGGTCTTTTAAATGGACAGAAAAAAGAAACAATAACATTTTTGTTTTTCTACACATAAAAACTAACTGTATAATGAAATTATATATATAAAAAAACCGATTAACAACAAATTATTTTCTACTTAATTGCTATACAGACCAAACTTAAAGACCTTCCATGTTGTCCCTTTTTCCCTTTAAGGTACCAAGAAAATTAGTTCAACAACTTGAGACAAATATTTTAATTTGAATTGTATCAAATGAGTTGTATAGGGAAATGGGACTTTTCTTAACATAAAAAATTCTTATTAAATAAGAGAAATAATTAGGGGTTTTAAATATTAAATAAAAAATTGGGTTGTGGGGAGACCAAAAAATAAGGGAAAATTATTTCTAAAGAAATGAATTAAAATTTTTGTCAAACTTTAAAATAATTAAATTTTTTAGGAGTTTTAAGGAATCTACATGCAGAGAAAAAATATGTTTGCAGTAACCAAGAACGAGAAATAACATACTATTGTTAAAAAATTAGTTTGTTCACATTATGATTTTGCATTTATAAGAATATTTATTTTTATCAACCACTAAAAACATTTTTATTTCAATAAAAATATTGTTATTGTAACTAACAATAAAAATATTGTTACCGCCATTAAAATTTCTGCTATCGAAACTAAAAATATTGTTACTAAAAATATTGCTATCGTAACTAAAAATATTGTTAAAGAAATTCATATTCATTTGATAGTGAACTAAAAATAATAAAAATAGCGATAGTTTTTTTTTTATAACGGGCTGTTTAATAACAATAAATAAAATATTTCCAAACATATTGCGACCATAATATCTTTTTTAATAAAAATATGTTTATTACAGAAATGAAATTGTTATCAATAAATTCAATAATTACATATTGATGATAACAATTATTATTTGTCGCGAATATATTAGTGTTTCCGTTTTAAGAATAAAGTTGTTCACATTGACCCAGATTGTCCTTTAAGGATACGTATAAGGAAAAGAATTGAAAAAGAAAGAGTAAAGTTATGGAGTAATATGAACTGAGAAGTAGAAAATGAAAGCTAAATTAGTCCATACAAAATGGTTTCCAACTTTCCACTGTTGGAAAGAACCATCCGCAGTAGCGAAAAAAACAAAAATAACTTCCATATCAGCAGTCACCAGGTTTGTAAAGAATTGTTGTGAATTACAGCTAAAAAAAACGTTCCTTATTTTTATAACTGCTGCGTAATGAAAGATCCAAAACCACAATATTCGGATAATGCAGAAGTCTCTATAAAGAGCACTATCTAAATGTTATACTGAGCCTATTTAACTTTGATCTCATAATTCTAGTAAGCATTTTTCATCTCTGCAGGACTTTATCATATATTAATATCTCCATCAGATTTCAGGGAAAACGAAAAAATGGATATTCTAAACTAAGACATCTTTGCACTAAACGGTAATATCTTAATTGAATAGCTGTCACCGAAAACATCGAATATACATTTCCTATATCACTCTTAAATACAGAGATCCCTAATATTAATGAGGAATACTTTACAGAATATAAGATATCTTTAGACTTCGATTAGATATACTACGTGTATATATAGTCACTAATTGTCACTTCTGTTTCTCTGAAAGTGAAGAATTCTAAGTCATGTCCTCTGATTGCCTTTATTTGTATTTCGTTTGGAATTGTTTAAATATATAAGCGATTTATATAAAAGATATGAAACACTACATAGCCTTATTGTCCTCTGTGCCCACATAAATACATACATACATACATACATACATACATACATACATACATACATACATACATACATACATACGTACACACATACATACAATCTTCAATGTACCAATCAAAAAGGATTAACATTGAACTGGTTATAAACTCATTAACAAAAATTTTACCATTTTGAATTGCTTCAATACAATTTTTTTATCCCAATGATTTTCCATAGAAGCAAACTTTAGAACACAACATTGGTAGTTCAATTCCAAATAATAGTATCATTGACATTTTGCTGACATGAGTGTTCGAAGAAAGAAATTTGAAAACCACTAAACTAATTTTAGCAAAATCATGGTAGTAGGAAAGTATTACAACTGAAGGTTAATTATATTAAAAATAAGTCCTGGTCATTGAATAATTAACATTTGTGTTTTTAATTAAATTATGAGAGAAATTAAATTATATGCAAAATTCAATTTACTTAAATTTAAGAAAATATAAAAAAGAAAGTTCAAAAAATTTTACGTTCGTCTCTACATGAAAATTATCTTTCCTGTGTAAAAGTAACATTTAAAAAAAACATATCCTTTCATTTTAGTATCAACTCAAAATTCGTATCAAAGCATACATTAGTTTCTAGTTTGAAATCCTTTAATTTCAAAACGATTTTCTAATAACAAAAATATCTCAGCTTTCAAGTTCGATCAAAGTAACCAACTCCAACATGTATTACATTGTAATCATGTTGCCAGTTTAAAAATATTTCATACAAGCACTAGATAATTCAAGCACAACCTAATTTTATTTGTACTCTGCTTTAATGCTACACTACTTATGCAACACATAGACATTTAACCATACTTTCTCTCTCTTTTTCTATTTCTCACACTTGAAACAATCAACTTGATAAACAAACAATATTACTACCGCAAGAGTTGTCCATTGTATTTTGTCTCTGGGCACAAAATGTGTTCTTACATGAAACGTTATAAGGTCTGATTGTTACCTTTACAGTGTACAGAGGGACAGAATCGCAATTCTTTGGAAAATTAATTTGTAGTTTTCAATTTATCGTTATTGAAATTTCTTGACAATAAAAAGTTTAACCCAACTATTGATTATATTCATAAAAATAATTAAGTTACTAAAATTTCAAGATTTTCTGGCAGCACACGGATTTCACAAAAAAATCAACTTAATTTTTAACATCCTCCTTAGAACTGCAAATCATTTTAGTGAGCGCTACCAGCATCGATAAAAAGAAATGATAATTAGAAAAGTCAAATTTCGGGCATGACTGAGCGGAATAGCAACAACATCCACTGTTATTAGGTATCGAGTGGCCTTGCAACATAGGGCCAAGCATTATTAAGTTTGGTGTTTTAAGTTAATTGATTTCATTAAATAGTACAAATACATTGACAACGAGTTAATAATTGAACCAAAAAAAACTTCTGTTAAATTTTAATAAATTAAAGAGTAACTTCGGTCGCTGATTTTAACTAGTGACCTCGGTTGTTGCATTGTTACGAGCGGCTTTGATCGTTGCATTGTAAGTAAACCAATATAACTTCTGATCCGAAGCTATGCGCAATCCCCGAAGATGGTTGTTAATGCAAGCCAAGGAAGCCTGCTTAAGAGAAGAAACCGAAAGCCGATCACATAAAAGCCTTTTTATAGAAAAGAAGCCGAAAGCTTATTTGCAAAAGAAGAGATTTAAGACCGAGTTGCATAAATATTATCGTTACCGTCGTGTAGGTACGAATTTTATCACTTTTTCTTATCAACATTTTATCACGAGTAAAAATGCGTTGCAAAATTAAAAGACTTCAAGCTTTTTTTCCGTCTTGCAAGTAATTTTCAATATATTTATTAATAACTTTTTTAGTAGATCAAGCAAATCTTGTCTTTTGTGTCGAAACCTTTACTATAAATTTACGCCCACCATAACTACTGTTCGCTGTTTTTAATTTTCAGCAGCCATTTTTTAATGATAATAGGTTCTGAGATTTCCTTTCAGACTCAAAGTTCGCGATTGCAAAAACAAAATATGTATTTACACTTTGTTGTGCACCAAATGCTGAATTATTATAATAGATGGCGACCCTCCACAATACCATATGAAGTAGCTGTGCTACATGTTCAACTTTAAGGCCTACAACCTGATATATTCCCAAACAATTTCAATTTCATCCCATTGTATTTTTTTGTCACATCCTTAATCATATATCTCACCCTTTCACTCTGTAAACATATTCATGGTCTAAATACAAGTACTAATATACAACAGCAAAGAGAAAAAAATATATTAAAGTCCCCAATTGTAATGGATCGCTTTTTTTTCTCTGCACAGATAAAGGTCATTTTGTCAGTCATGTATGAATGTATTTCAGTCATGTGTTGTTAGATAGAAATATACATATAAAAGTTTCTAAGTATCAACCACTCTGTTGGTTAATATCATTAGATATCTTGGGGGATTATTACGTTTTTTTGGAGCAGAAGTTTAGTTCTGTTTCAAGTGCAATTCATAGTATGTATGCGTTTTGTTTATATCATTAATGGAGAAATTTATTAACCAGGGAATCATTTAATATCTATTCCTACACTTTCTCAAAGAATGATGAATTGTCCAAAACATCATGAAATGTTGCAAGAGCTAAGCATCATTTATGAGAAAAGTTAAAGTATGATTTTGATTGATACTGTAAAAATTTTCGAAAAAGAAAAACTGTTTTCTTTGGAAATTTTGATGAACCCATAATGTATATGTATTCTTAAATCAAATCCAAATATAAGTCGATTTAGCTATTTTTTTCTATCTGTCCGTCTGTCTGTCCGTCTGTCTGTCTGTCTGTCTGTCTGTCTGTTCGTCTGTCTGCCTTCATGCACATTTGTGGTGGAGAGTTTCGAAGATTAGGCACAGCTGAATATAGGATTATTAAATGTTCTTTTTTATGAGGATTGAAAAGAATCGTTCTAAAATTAGTTTGGGCCACTTGCACTCAATGTATATGTATAAAAAATATGTGTAGAAATATGTAAATTTTTGTATTTATTACCATCATAAAGAAAAAATGGAAGATAAATCATATCTCTATAATAACGTTGTTTTTCTACAATCTAAGTTCCCTTCATGTCGTAACAAATTACTTTTCTTTTAACATATAATTATACTTCTTTCCTTCAAAATAAATTGCTTCTCTAATATAAACACTGAATCAAAATGAGGAAGAATGCTATATTCGGCTGTGCCGAATCTTCAGTACCCTCCACGACAAATTCGTGCAAGCAAATACATTATGTTTCACGCATACACACTCACACATACAAAAAATTAGTTTTTTGGAATATACTTTTTTCTACTGAATCGAATTTAATCATTATTAAATGACAATAAAGTTACATATAACTTTATATTATGTCAAAATCATATTGCCTCAGCTATAGGTTATATCTTATGATATACTGAAGAAATTTTGCAGATTTAAAGTACTGAGCCCAAATTGCATTCAGCTCCGTCAATTATTGTGGATGTGAAGCGTACCAACAACAGACAGATAGACATATACCCAAGCATACTTAAATCGACTTAAATTTTAATATTAATGTCTGAAAAGATTCTATCTTTGCTTTAAAGATGGAATGACAAAATTAATATACCCTCTTTATCACTTGTGGTGGTAGAGGGTATAGAAAAACCTATTCTAAGACAATAAACTAATTGTTAACAAAACCACCCTCAAAATATATGAAACTAATATCCTTTAAATAAACACACATACAAGTAACTATGTATGTATTTCCTTAATTTTCTAGTAACGCATTTAATTTATAAAACAAATTACGCCTCCTCAAGAAAAAAACGTACATTTCATACATAAACACAAAACTTTAATTTACTCTTAAATTACAATCACATTTTATCTCTTATTGTTATTATTTCCGTATTTCTTTCTCTTTTTGCTTTCAACATGCAAATTGTAACATCTTTTACTTGTTTATATAAATAAAAGTATTTGATATAATTTAAGAAAATTGTGATAAATATCTTTGCATTAAGAAAACACGCAACTAATTAATTTTTGACTTTATAAATTAACAACAAACAACAAAAAGATGGAAGCAGGAACTGAAACAAAAACACAACAATTTACTTTGCATATTTAAAAAGGTTTTAGAACAAGAAAAAAGTGGATGTTCAACTATTTAGTAAAACATACATTACATGTATGTGTAAAGTCAGCTGTGTGTAAATGTAGGATGTATGTATAAGGTCTCTCTACCCTCATTTGTGTTTGTATGCGAATGTATGAATCTTAGTTGGTTTCTATGGTTTGAATGTGCGGTAATTTGATAAAATATATTCTAAGGATTTATTCCGGAACTATTAAACTAAATATTTACATAGTTATTACAATTATGTATAAAGGAGGGGAGAATAGCTTAAAGCCTTTTCAGTTTAATTCCTAAAAGCAATTTGGATACAACTAACATACAAATAGTGTATGTACATATGGGAACATTTCTAGATTTGTTACGTTTTTTAAAGTTAAAATAACTAAAAATCAATTGGTAATTTCAGCACACTAGTGGGTACTTAAATCATTTTTTGGAAATAATTTTGGAGATAGTTACTGATGAGGTGTTTCTGAGTGGATTTGAAGAAATACAAGTCCATATCTACACAATCGAACACCCGCGTACAAATTCATGAATCAACAAATTTAAAAAATACCCACTTTTTCACACAAGAATGAAAAAACTCCCAATCTGTGTAGGAAACACATTTAAAAGTTGACTTTTTGAAAATTGAAATGAATAACGAAATTTATTAGAAATTTCAGTACATATACATGAGCTAGTAATCGTCTACTGCATCCACTTCCTCGTTGAAGCAGGTATTCGTATGCACTTTTTCCTCTTTTTCATAACCTTAATTGAGCTCACAACGGTGTGTGTGGCCATCTTCTTTTCTGTTTATGAGTTTTCCGGCGATCTTTTCTTCCTGTTATTTTCGTCTCTGTTGAGAAGTTTGTCCGCTCGTTGCATCTTCGCCAATTTCCGTGGCTGTGCATCCGAAAGACGCTTTTTCTTAGTCATCAGTTTCGCAGTTTATTTAGGAGATATATAATGACAGTATAATTTTGACTTTCGTCTGATGAGTTGAATTCGGATTCTCCATCTATTTTTGAAGGTTAGGTATGATTTAGGCTAACCAAGAGTTCAACATTCTCTTTAATTTGTGCATTTGCATCCCTTACTGGGATAATTACTTCTTTTGGTTGTAATTCATGTTTATGTTTTTTGTTGTAGGGAAACTTCCAAGTAACTGATTTTGGTCAAAGGGGAATCATCGTTAGCGAAAGTCGCCCGTTGCATAGAGTCACTTCATTAAACACACTACGACAATTCTACGTATATTTTGAACTCAATTTGGAAGATAATACATAACTTGAAGTCTTCGTCAGCTTGAGAATAATACCATTTTTTGTCTTTTTTATATTATAAGACATACAGTGTAGCCACACTCAATCTGCTTTAGAACACCAAAGTATTATCATTCATCTTCCCTGTCTGCATGTCGGGAATGCGCACGATGTGCGCACGATGTGAACTTTACGATATTTTTATTTTACATTAATAAAGCAAGAGAATTAAAAATAATGTTTCATTCGCTAATATATGTTACCACCTTTTTGACAAAAATCTCAAGACTTTAAACGTCAGGTAGATATAAGAAATATTGTAGGTTATCTAAAAACATGTTGAAAATACGCTTCTAAAGATAAATCATTTCCCTGGTCTATATCCCAGATAACATTGTATATAATATTTTGTCATTATTGCTTTATCCATGCGCCAAATTTCATAAAATTTCCCGCAACAGTTTCGGAGATATTAAACATGCAAATTTCCATTTTTAAGGGGTATACAACTTTCCCGTGCCCTATTCATAAATTTTGCAGTCTATAAAAGTGTTCCAAAGCAATATTTAGCATTATAGTGATATACAATATTAACTGATACGAATGTAATTTTACCAAATTTTTTGTAAATTTTTCACTGAAGCAAATTCAATGGAAATAAAAGAAGTGTTCCCCACGTAGTAACATAAATATATAAATTATATATTAATATATATTATTAATTTGTAGGATTTTGTTTTTCCTGGGTATAATAAAGGAACTAAAGGATTAAGGACAATGGATTTTTATAT
>PYHX02000467.1:77273165-77535665 GCA_004302925.2 Cochliomyia hominivorax
AAACTAGAGCCGCTAGAGCCAAAGGACCAAAATCTGTAATCACTTTCATTTACTTGCAAAAATCGATTTTTATATGAAAAATTAAAATTGCATTTTCTGGCTAAACTAGAGCCGCTAGAACAAAAGTGCCAAAATCTGTAATCACTTTCATTTCCTTGCAAAATCGATTTTTATATGAAAAAATTAAAATTGCATTTTCTGGCTAAACTAGAGCCGCTATAGCCAAAGGACAAAATCTGTAATCACTTTCATTTACTTGCAAAAATCGATTTTTATATGAAAAATTAAAATTGCATTTTTGGAAAAACTAGAGCCGCTAGAGCCAAAAGTACCAAAATCTGTAATCACTTTCATTTACTTGCAAAAATCGATTTTTCATATGAAAAATTAAAATTGCATTTTCTGGCTAAACTAGAGCCGCTAGAGCCAAAAGACCAAAATCTGTAATCACTTTCATTTAATTGCAAAAATCGATTTTCATATAAAAAATTAAAATTGCATTTTCTGGCTAAACTAGAGCCGCTAGAGCCAAAGGACCAAAATCTGTAATCATTTTCATTTCTTGCAAAAATCGATTTTTTATATGAAAAATTAAATTGCATTTTCTGGCTAAACTAGAGCCGCTAGAGCCAAAAGGACAAAATCTGTAATCACTTTCATTTACTTGCAAAAATCGATTTTTTATGAAAAATTAAAATTGCATTTTCTGGCTAAACGAGAGGCGCTAGAGCCAAAAGACCAAAATCTGTAATCACTTTAATTTCTTTGCAAAAATTGATTTTTCATATGAAAAATTAAAATTGCATTTTCTGGCTAAACTAGAGCCGCTGGCCAAAATCTGTAATCACTTTCATTTACTTGCAAAAATCGATTTTTTCATATGAAAAATTAAAATTGCATTTTCTGGCTAAACTAGAGCCGCTAGAGCCAAAAGGCCAAAATCTGTAATCACTTTCATTTCCTTGCAAAAATTGATTTTTTCATATGAAAAAATAAAATTGCATTTTCTGGCTAAACTAGAGCCGCTAGAGCCAAAAGGACCAAAATCTGTAATCACTTTCATTTCCTTGCAAAAATCGATTTTTCATATGAAAAATTAAAATTGCATTTTCTGGCTAAACTAGAGCCGCTAGAGCCAAAAGGACCAAAATCTGTAATCACTTTCATTTCCTTGCAAAAATTGATTTTTTATATGAAAAATTAAAATTGCATTTTCTGGCTAAACTAGAGCCGCTAGAGCCAAAAGGACCAAAATCTGTAATCACTTTCATTTCCTTGCAAAAATTGATTTTTATATGAAAAATTAAAATTGCATTTTCTGGCTAAACTAGAGCCGCTAGAGCCAAAAGACCAAATCTGTAATCACTTTCATTTCCTTGCAAAAATCGATTTTTCATATGAAAAATTAAAATTGCATTTTCTGGCTAAACTAGAGCCGCTAGAGCCAAAAGGACCAAAATCTGTAATCACTTTCATTTCCTTGCAAAAATTGATTTTTTATATGAAAAAATTAAAATTGCATTTTCTGGACTAAACGAGAGGCGCTAGAGCCAAAAGACCAAAACTGTAATCACTTTCATTTCCTTGCAAAAAATTGTTTTTTATATGAAAAAATAAAATTGCATTTTCTGGCTAAACTAGAGCCGCTAGAGCCAAAAGGACCAAAAATCTTAATCACTTTCATTTCCTTGCAAAAATCGATTTTTCATATGAAAAATTAAAAATTGCATTTTCTGGCTAAACTAGAGCCGCTAGAGCCAAAAGGACCAAAATCTGTTAATCACTTTTCATTTCTTGCAAAAATCGATTTTTCATATGAAAAATTAAAATTGCATTTTCTGGCTAAACTAGAGCCGCTAGAGCCCAAAAGGACCAAAATCTGTAATCACTTTCATTTACCTTGCAAAAATCGATTTTTATATGAAAAATTAAAATTGCATTTTCTGGCTAAACTACAGCCGCTAGCAACAAAGGTGCCAAAATCTGTAAACACTTTAATTTCCTTGCAAAAATCGATTTTTTCATATGAAAAATTAAAATTGCATTTTCTGGCAAAACTAGAGCCGCTAGAGCCAAAAGGCCCAAAATCTGTAATCACTTTCATTTCCTTGCAAAAATTGATTTTTTATATGAAAAAATAAAATTGCATTTTCTGGCTAAACTAGAGCCGCTAGAGCCAAATATACCAAAATCTGTAATCACTTTCATTTACTTGCAAAAATCGATTTTTATATGAAAAATTAAAATTGCATTTTCTGGCTAAACTAGAGCCGCTAGAGCCAAAAGGCCCAAAATCTGTAATCACTTTCATTTCCTTGCAAAAATTGATTTTTTATATGAAAAAATAAAATTGCATTTTCTGGCTAAACTAGAGCCGCTAGAGCCAAAAGGACCAAAATCTGTAATCACTTTCATTTCCTTGCAAAAATCGATTTTTCATATGAAAAATTAAAATTGCATTTTCTGGCTAAACTAGAGCCGCTAGAGCCAAAAGAACCAAAATCTGTAATCACTTTCATTTCCTTGCAAAAATCGATTTTTCATATGAAAAATTAAAATTGCATTTTCTGGCTAAACTAGAGCCGCTAGAGCCAAAAGGACCAAAATCTGTAATCACTTTCATTTCCTTGCAAAAATCGATTTTTCATATGAAAAATTAAAATTGCATTTTCTGGCTAAACTAGAGCCGCTAGAGCCAAATATACCAAAATCTGTAATCACTTTCATTTACTTGCAAAAATCGATTTTTATATGAAAAATTAAAATTGCATTTTCTGGCTAAACTAGAGCCGCTAGAGCCAAAAGTACCAAAATTTGTAATCACTTTCATTTCCTTGCAAAAATCGATTTTTCATATGAAAAAATAAAATTGCATTTTCTGACTAAACGAGAGGCGCTAGAGCCAAAAGGACCAAAATCTGTAATCACTTTCATTTCCTTGCAAAAATTGATTTTTTATATGAAAAATTAAAATTGCATTTTCTGGCTAAACTAGAGGCGCTAGAGCCAAAAGGACCAAAATCTGTAATCACTTTCATTTCCTTGCAAAAATTGATTTTTTATATGAAAAATTAAAATTGCATTTTCTGGCAAAACTAGAGCCGCTAGAGCCAAAAGTACCAAAATTTGTAATCACTTTCATTTCCTTGCAAAAATCGATTTTTTATATGAAAAAATAAAATTGCATTTTCTGACTAAACGAGAGGCGCTAGAGCCAAAAGGACCAAAATCTGTAATCACTTTCATTTCCTTGCAAAAATTGATTTTTTATATGAAAAATTAAAATTGCATTTTCTGGCTAAACTAGAGGCGCTAGAGCCAAAAGTACCAAAATTTGTAATCACTTTCATTTCCTTGCAAAATCGATTTTTCATATGAAAAATTAAAATTGCATTTTCTGGCTAAACTAGAGCCGCTAGAGCCAAAAGGACCAAAATCTGTAATCACTTTCATTTCCTTGCAAAAATTGATTTTTTATATGAAAAATTAAAATTGCATTTTCTGGCTAAACTAGAGCCGCTAGAGCCAAAAGGACCAAAATCTGTAATCACTTTCATTTCCTTGCAAAAATTGATTTTTTATATGAAAAAATAAAATTGAATTTTCTGACTAAACGAGAGGCGCTAGAGCCAAAAGGACCAAAATCTGTAATCACTTTCATTTCCTTGCAAAAATTGATTTTTTATATGAAAAATTAAAATTGCATTTTCTGGCTAAACTAGAGGCGCTAGAGCCAAAAGTACCAAAATTTGTAATCACTTTCATTTCCTTGCAAAAATCGATTTTTCATATGAAAAATTAAAATTGCATTTTCTGGCAAAACTAGAGCCGCTAGAGCCAAAAGTACCAAAATCTGTAATCACTTTCATTTCCTTGCAAAAATTGATTTTTATATGAAAAAATAAAATTGAATTTTCTGACTAAACGAGAGGCGCTAGAGCCAAAAGGACCAAAATCTGTAATCACTTTCATTTCCTTGCAAAAATTGATTTTTTATATGAAAAATTAAAATTGCATTTTCTGGCTAAACTAGAGCCGCTAGAGCCAAAAGTACCAAAATCTGTAATCACTTTCATTTCCTTGCAAAAATTGATTTTTTATATGAAAAAATAAAATTGAATTTTCTGACTAAACGAGAGGCGCTAGAGCCAAAAGTACCAAAATCTGTAATCACTTTCATTTCCTTGCAAAAATTGATTTTTTATATGAAAAATTAAAATTGCATATTCTGGCTAAACTAGAGCCGCTAGAGCCAAAAGTACCAAAATCTGTAATCACTTTCATTTCCTTGCAAAAATTGATTTTTTATATGAAAAAATAAAATTGAATTTTCTGACTAAACGAGAGGCGCTAGAGCCAAAAGGACCAAAATCTGTAATCACTTTCATTTCCTTGCAAAAATTGATTTTTTATATGAAAAATTAAAATTGCATTTTCTGGCTAAACTAGAGGCGCTAGAGCCAAAAGTACCAAAATTTGTAATCACTTTCATTTCCTTGCAAAAATCGATTTTTCATATGAAAAATTAAAATTGCATTTTCTGGCAAAACTAGAGCCGCTAGAGCCAAATATACCAAAATCTGTAATCACTTTCATTTACTTGCAAAAATCGATTTTTCATATGAAAAATTAAAATTGCATTTTCTGGCTAAACTAGAGCCGCTAGAGCCAAAAGGCCCAAAATCTGTAATCACTTTCATTTCCTTGCAAAAATTGATTTTTATATGAAAAAATAAAATTGCATTTTCTGGCTAAACTAGAGCCGCTAGAGCCAAAAGGACCAAAATCTGTAATCACTTTCATTTCCTTGCAAAAATCGATTTTTCATATGAAAAATTAAAATTGCATTTTCTGGCTAAACTAGAGCCGCTAGAGCCAAAAGTACCAAAATCTGTAATCACTTTCATTTCCTTGCAAAAATTGATTTTTTATATGAAAAAATAAAATTGCATTTTCTGACTAAACGAGAGGCGCTAGAGCCAAAAGGACCAAAATCTGTAATCACTTTCATTTCCTTGCAAAAATTGATTTTTTATATGAAAAATTAAAATTGCATTTTCTGGCTAAACTAGAGGCGCTAGAGCCAAAAGTACCAAAATTTGTAATCACTTTCATTTCCTTGCAAAAATCGATTTTTCATATGAAAAATTAAAATTGCATTTTCTGACAAAACTAGAGCCGCTAGAGCCAAATATACCAAAATCTGTAATCACTTTCATTTCCTTGCAAAAATCGATTTTTATATGAAAAATTAAAATTGCATTTTCTGGCTAAACTAGAGCCGCTAGAGCCAAAAGGCCCAAAATCTGTAATCACTTTCATTTCCTTGCAAAAATTGATTTTTTATATGAAAAAATAAAATTGCATTTTCTGGCTAAACTAGAGCCGCTAGAGCCAAAAGGACCAAAATCTGTAATCACTTTCATTTACTTGCAAAAATCGATTTTTATATGAAAAATTAAAATTGCATTTTCTGGCTAAACTACAGCCGCTAGCAACAAAAGGTGCCAAAATCTGTAAACACTTTAATTTCCTTGCAAAAATCGATTTTTCATATGAAAAATTAAAATTGCATTTTCTGGCAAAACTAGAGCCGCTAGAGCCAAATATACCAAAATCTGTAATCACTTTCATTTACTTGCAAAAATCGATTTTTATATGAAAAATTAAAATTGCATTTTCTGGCTAAACTAGAGCCGCTAGAGCCAAAAGGCCCAAAATCTGTAATCACTTTCATTTCCTTGCAAAAATTGATTTTTTATATGAAAAAATAAAATTGCATTTTCTGGCTAAACTAGAGCCGCTAGAGCCAAAAGGACCAAAATCTGTAATCACTTTCATTTCCTTGCAAAAATCGATTTTTCATATGAAAAATTAAAATTGCATTTTCTGGCTAAACTAGAGCCGCTAGAGCCAAAAGGACCAAAATCTGTAATCACTTTCATTTCCTTGCAAAAATCGATTTTTCATATGAAAAATTAAAATTGCATTTTCTGGCTAAACTAGAGCCGCTAGAGCCAAAAGGACCAAAATCTGTAATCACTTTCATTTCCTTGCAAAAATAGATTTTTCATATGAAAAATTAAAATTGCATTTTCTGGCTAAACTAGAGCCGCTAGAGCCAAAAGGACCAAAATCTGTAATCACTTTCATTT
This sequence comes from Cochliomyia hominivorax, assembly GCA_004302925.2. Classification (NCBI taxonomy): domain Eukaryota; kingdom Metazoa; phylum Arthropoda; class Insecta; order Diptera; family Calliphoridae; genus Cochliomyia; species Cochliomyia hominivorax. Next base: position 77,279,321 of record PYHX02000467.1, read on the forward strand.
ACTTGCAAAAATCGATTTTTATATGAAAAATTAAAATTGCATTTTCTGGCTAAACTACAGCCGCTAGCAACAAAAGGTGCCAAAATCTGTAAACACTTTAATTTCCTTGCAAAAATCGATTTTTATATGAAAAATTAAAATTGCATTTTCTGGCTAAACTACAGCCGCTAGCAACAAAAGGTGCCAAAATCTGTAAACACTTTAATTTCCTTGCAAAAATCGATTTTTATATGAAAAATTAAAATTGCATTTTCTGGCTAAACTAGAGCCGCTAGAGCCAAAAGGACCAAAATCTGTAATCACTTTCATTTCCTTGCAAAAATTGATTTTTTATATGAAAAATTAAAACTGCATTTTCTGCCTAAACTAAAGCCGCTATAGCCAAAGGACCAAAACCTGTAATCACTTTCATTTACTTGCAAAAATCGATTTTTTATATGAAAAATTAAAATTGCATTTTTGGAAAAACTAGAGCCGCTAGAGCCAAAAGTACCAAAATCTGTAATCAGTTTCATTTACTTGCAAAAATCGATTTTTCATATGAACAATTAAAATTGCATTTTCTGGCTAAACTAGAGCCGCTAGAGCCAAAAAGACCAAAATCTGTAATCAATTTCATTTAATTGCAAAAATCGATTTTTCCTATAAAAAATTAAAATTGCAATTTCTGGCTAAACTAGAGCTACTAGAGCCTAAAGGACGAAAATCTGTAATCATTTTCATTTCATTTCAAGAATCAATTTTTAATGTGAGAAATTAAATTAAATTTTCTGGCTAAACTAGAGCCGCCAGAGCCAAAAGGACAAAAATCCGTAATCACTTTCATTTACTTGCAAAAATCGGTTTTTTGTATGAAAAAGTAAAACTGCATTTTCTGGCTAAACGAGAGGCGCTAGAGCCAAGAAGACCAAGATCTGTAATCACTTTAATTTCTTTGCAAAAATAAATTTTTTATATGAAAAATTAAAACTGCATTTTCTGGCTAAACTAGAGCCGCTAGAGCCAAATGGACCAAAACCTGTAATCACTGTCATTTACTTGCAAAAATCTATTTTTGATATGAAAATTAAAATTGCATTTTCTGGCTAAACTAGAGCTGCTAGAGCAGAAAGGACCAAAATCTGTAATCACTTAAAATCCTTGCAAAAATTGATTTTTTATATGAACAATTAAACTTGCATTTTTGGCTAAACTAGAGCCGCTAGAGCCAAAGGGACCAAAATCTGTAATCACTTTAATTTCATTGCAAAAATCAATTTTTCATATGAAAAATTAAAATTGCATTTTCTGGCTAAACTAGAGCCGCTAGAGCCAAAAGGAAAAAATCTGTAATCACTTTTATTCTCTTGAAAAATTTATTTTTCATATGAAAAGTTAAAATTATATTTTCTGGTTAAGCCAGAGCCACTAAAGCCAAAAAGACGAAGATCTGTAATTTCATTCCCCTGGAAAAAACAATTTTTATATGAAAAATTTAAGTTGTGTTTTCTGCCTAAACTGGAGCCGATAGAGCAGAAGGGACAAAAATCTGTATTCCCTCAGCAAACTGCTAAACTAAAGCCGCTAGGGTTTAGAGGACGAAAATTTTTAATCACTTCATTCAGTTGCCAAAAACCTATTTTTTATATGAAAAATTAAAAGTGTATTTTCTGGCTAAATGAGATTCGCTAGAGGAACAAGGATGAAAATCTGTAATCACTTTTCTTCTTTTGCATTATTATTTCTTCAATATTTTATATCTTTTTAGTTTTATTTCATTTGTAAAATCGTATCTCTTTAGTCACCTTAATATACCCACAAAAATTATTTTTTATATGATCAAATATTGATAAAGGATGAACACAACCATTTATGATATTAATGAGACATTTAAACAAAAACAATTATGTTTAGTTTTATTAAGTGAAGAAATATTAATGTGATTTGCGTGTAATCTTTAATTTTATATTTTTTATATTACTCATACGTTCATACAATTCATTTTAGGCATATCCAAATAAGTATGCTTTACTTTAATTTATTTCTTTATTTTTTAAATATAAATAGGTATTTTGTTATATTAATCATACGCACCATTGTTGGTTATTATTTATATATTTTCTTGATTTCCTTCAGGATTTGTATAATTCATGATTTAGACTAAAGATTTCATTTGCTTATTACTTAAACCATAATTCTGTTTAAGTAGACAGTTTAATAGAATAGAAAAGAACTATTTTTGCTGCTCTGCCTAAAAATAGCAAATTATAGTATTTGAGTGCTATCAAAATTTGTGTATTTGTAGTTTCTTAACCAACGTTTATTTTATCAAATTTAATGTTGATAAAAATTATGAAACTTTATAAATAAAGTAGAAAATAGACAAATAAGTTTTTTTTATTAAAAGTTATATTAACAATTCAACAAAAAAAAGTTTTTTAGGAGAAAAACTATAATTGAGGTAACAGTTAAAAGTTGCAACCAAACCAAGAATACAAAATTTGATACTATAACAAAATTTTGATTATTTATGTATTATCTCATACACTGATGCTTATTTCTTAAAACGCATTTAAATGTTTTCTCCATGTTTCTTTAATCTTTGTTATTATTAAAAGGAAAAGTTAACGTTTTTTATGAGAAAAAACTTCAAGGCATTTTTTTTAAATTAAATTTCTATGCCTTCATGTTTATCTTATAAAAGCGATCTAATGTTCCTGGTACTATTTTATTTGAAACCTAAAATTAGTTCTACAAAAATTACCAAAACTTAAATATTGTCAAAAAGAAGATATTTGTATCTTATTATATTTTTTCATGATCAAAAATGTTGAAGTAAAGAAGTTTGTCATAGAATCAAATGCTCCAAAAGTGTGGTCTATATATTTTTTTAAGGAAAATACAAAATTAACAAAATTGCAGATTGACCTTATGAAACAAGAAAGGAACCTTTATCGAATTGAATTCCATGCAAATAAGTAACAAACTTAATTTTCCTAATGAGATGAAAACATGAAATGGAAGAAGCCAAATTTTAAGTCGTTTAAAACTGCTACGAAAAAATTTATGTTGACGAAAAGGAAATTTAATTAGACAGACCTGACTTATATTCATGTTATTGGCACAATGGCGGAGTAGTAGTTATATGGCTTGAGCAGCATTTTCTTTGGTTAGAAGTTGGAAAATTTTGAATTTACATAATAAAATAAAAAAGTAATAACAATTACATATACCAGCAAGATAATGATGTGGTACATGTTTCGAAGCAGTCTAATCATGGTTTCACTAAGACAGATTATCGCAGTCCGAACTTTAATGAATATATTGTTAATCTGATTAAGAATGTGAACAACAAACAGATGCGTACTAAAATTATTAAATACTTTCAACAAAACCATACTTGGTCCCACAAAAAGTAGGTCAAGTGTTCAAAGGTCTGCCATAAAACTGTTTTCTATATTATTAAACAGCATCGGGAGAACTTATCCATTGATAGAAACTTAATTCATGTAGAAGAAATGTTTCATACGATGTTCCTAAAACTAATAAATTATTTTTAAAAGATTTTCTAATTCAAGTAGTAGAAAAGCAGTCTACTAAGTTCAGTGCTTGGGATATTTGGTACGAAAAGCTAAAGCTTAGGCAGGTTTAAAAACATACATAAAGTTCCTGACAGGCACTCTACACAAAGCTTAAAAGACAAAAACACAGTACGGAAATTGAAGTCAAGTCTTTAAAATTATAATTTTCTTTCATAATAATTAATAAAGATTTCTCTAAACTTCCTGCTCAAAAAAATAAAAATTTCGAAAAAAGTCCTTGGTATGACAAACAATATGCTGTTGAAGCAAAAGGAACTTTATAAATACCGATGACATCAAAGAATGATGACAAAAAAGACTGCATCCATGTTATAAGGAGTCCACTTATTTTTTGAGATAAACAATTCCTTTACAATAGTGACAATAAAAGTCTAAACTTTTTGGAGATAAGGCCAGTGAAGATCTATTGGACTCTTATTAAAAAGAACGAAAGAGTTTCCGAAAAATGTTCTAATTTTTATTAAATACTTAAATCAAATAAAACCAATAAAACTTTAAATTTAATGGTATCGTTTTTATTAACACATATGTACATTAAGAATTTTTTCGATCTCACTCCTTATTTGCCCGACAAATATTTTCCTGTTTAATTTTTGTTCGTTATTCTTTGAAAAAAAGTTTTGTGCATTTATAGAAAACTCTGAAATTTCTTTCTTATATTAACAATTTAAGTAAATAATATTAAGAATATAAATATGTTTTTTTTTACTTTGTATTTGACAGTTAAGTAACATTTATAATTTTCCTGTAAGACACTTCCCTTTTCCTATATAAACTAAACTTTAACTATTAAAATGCTTTAGTTTATTTTTACTTTTATTTTTTTCCTCAATTTATATTGCTTTTTAGAACTTTTGTCAAAAACAGATTTACGACTTTATTGTCATTGTTTTTTCATTATTCTTTTTCTTCTTAAGCTTCATAGTGACGGAAATTACTAAAGTTTTTTGGTGGTTTTTATGTAAATATTTACTTAATGGTGCTAAAGTGTATTCTAAGTTACATAATTCTTTTTTAATGCAAATATTTTAGTTTTAAAAGAACAGATTTTATTATGAAATGTTAAAATGTGTCACTTTTATTTTAATTTCTAAAGCAAGAAATGATAAGGAATGAGATCGAAAAATTCTTAATATACTTATATATTAGTAAAGACGAAACTACTAAACATACAGTTTTATTCTTTTTTATGTGATTGAAATTAGTACTGCAGTTTACAAAAAAAATAAAGCTTTAATCAGAAGTGGTAAGATTTTGTACCTTCTTCGGAAATTCTTCCATTAACGTTTCTATAATTTTTTCTGATACTTTGCTCGATTTGGTAGTTCATCTTTTTTAATTTTTGTGCTCTTTAATTCCATTCTAACAAGAATCCAATATCTCCGCACTAGACTTCCACATGTTATTTATCTTAGTGACAGGATGCCATGTCAGGTCATAAAAAGTATACATATTATGAAGTCTTTTAAATGAAAGCAGCTTTTTCTTGTATACATTCCCATGTATGAATTTTGGAGTTTATAGAGACTGGTGTAGAAAATTATTTGCTTTTTTGCCGCACTACATATTGCTTGTCTTACCAAGAATTTTTTTTGGGAAATTTTCATTGCTTTGGATCTAATATACCCTCCAGAGTCAGCAACATAAAATTTTTTACCAAGAAGTTGCGAAAAATCTGCCAGAACACATGTTCCATAATATTTTAAAAACTTGACCTCAATTTCTGTACTCTTTTTTAAGCCTTCAAATTATAGGGATCGTCCGTGTCAGTAACTTTAGAGACTTGTGTGGGTTTCAAACCTGCATGAGCTTGAACTGTTCGTACCAAATAGTCTGTATACTGAGCAAACATGGCTGCTTGCTTTTGCGAAAATGCATTTTTATGTGTGACTTTAGAAACTTTATTACTTTTACCTAAAACAGTTTTTCTATTAACGGTCAAGTTCTCCCCAATAACATTGGAAACTGTTTGATGGCAAAGCTTTGATTGCTTGATCAACTTCCTGTACGACCAAAGTTGGGTTTTATTGAAATTTTTTATAAACTTTGTGGTCACTCCGTTTGATTTACTTTACTTTGGTTTTAAGTTTTAATAAAACTGTGTATTAAGAATTTTTCGAACACGCTCCTTAATATCAAATTTTATTATAAATAATTTAAACATTTTAGCAAAATAATTTGTAATAGTTTACTAAACAAAAAACAAAAACCATAAACATAAATTTATTATTCAAATACTTTGTATAAAATTATGCAATTTGTTTCAGGCTTCTTAATAAGACACTTAAAAGGAAAAAAATAATAAAAAAAAAATTACAAATCTCTTTCTTTAAATTGTCCCTTTTAAAAAAATACATCGTTATTCATTAATCTTTCCCTTTTCCCTAAATTCTCGTTTATATTTTTAGCTAATTAACATGTTTATTAAAATTACAATTCTTTACCTTAAACCAACATCCCTTAAGCAAATTCGTTATTTATAATGTTTTTTTTTATAATGTTTATTTTTTGTATTCAGAATAGTAGAAAAAATTGTAATTAAAATCTAACAAAGATTTAAGATTAAATGAAATCATATTTCCAACTTCATTTATTATCTGTCCTCTTTTAAAGCAAAATAGTCATACACACACACAAAACATTATAGAGTGAGGAATAACAATAACAATGCGAAAGTAACTTAAAAGAAAAAGAACAACAGTAACGAAAAAAATAATAATAACTACAACAACATAATTAAATGATGTTCGTTAATGCTTCATTTGGCAACTTAATTGGCCACATTTATAACCGCGAAAATAACAAATGATTTTTGTTCGTTTTATTATATAATTTTCTTTAGACATAAAATATAGAGTAAATGAATACAAAGAAACGACCTATTTTTGTGGAAAATGAGCTACAGAAAATATGTTTGTGGTATGACAGCCTTTTAGTTGGTCAAAATGGTTTAGATTCCAAAGTACTAATATGTAAACTTTTAACTTGTCGATTAAAGATATTTTCCAATATTTTTTTATGTTGCTGTCGATAACTAAGAAGAACGGTATCAAAGAATATTCACAAAGAACTAAAAATACTTTTATTTAGTTTTTATTTCGTTTTTACCTTAAGAACTTTATATGATCTGCAGTCAATTTTTAAAACTATTAAATTTTTTCCACTTCGTTACAAAACAGGATAGCTTTTAACCAAAAAGGACTAAGGTCGATATCCTTATTAAGAACAAGTATAAACTATCTTAAGTAGAAAATTCAGAATGTTTTTTATACATCTTGTTACCTAAAATAAAATATTTTTTAGAAATACACATCTAATTTTTTTTCTATTTTTTTTTTTTAGGTAGAAGAATCTTGTTTAAAAACCTTTTACAGAAAGTTCAGAGTAGTTTAACTCGGACTACAGTTTTAGAAAATGTCCATTTCTCATAACCCAATCAAAATAATATAGACGACTTTGTAAAGTAAAGTACCTTACAAAGTCGTCTATATTTTGAAAATAATTCACTAATAAATTTCTTTTTTTAATGTTCAAATATCCATTTTCCTTCTTCCCAAAAAAAAATCCAACACATTTTAATTGCAATTTGCACCATCTTCACTCGCACAATAAAACGTTAAGAAAAATCCAACAACGATTTCAACCGCTAAAATCAGTTACAAACATTTTTCTTTATATCTCTGTACAACTTCTTTTCCTTTTTTGTATTTCTCTTTCTTTCTTTTCGGGTAATTATTAAAAAATAAGAAATTCCTTAAAGGGATTTTTTTACTTCATCGTTATACAATTTCATGACGTCGTTATCTGGAATGAAAAATCTTTTATTTAATAGAACAGTAATATTGTTGCCCATGTTGTTGGCTAGTGCCGCTGCTGCTGCTGCCAATGTTCGTCCATAAAATGCAAAAATATATAAAAACTATGAATTGTATAAAATTAATGTAGAAAAAATATTTAAATTTCTTTTTCCATTTATGCTTAAATAAGAATTAGACGCAGAAGAGAACATTAGGCAAAATTGAAGTGAGTGCTGAATACGCGTTTTTAGTTTCGGGGAAAAAAGCACTCGTTTCATTCATTCAGTTAAAAGTTGGTCTCTTATTTGATAGATCTGTATGTTTTTATGTTATAAACCATTAGTTGGAAATCCCTTGGTTGTTTGTTAATCTGGCTAAAATGGTTTCTTACCACCAACAACGACACAAAAAAACAAAAATAACTAACAAAAACTGTTTAGCAAATAAAATGCTGATGTCTTTTCATTTTGTGTTAGTGTGTGTGTGTGTGTGTGTGTGAGGATGAATGTGTTAGTGTGAGCTATTTCCTTGTTATTCTACTTTTATATTGTTTGATAAAAGTATTAACACACCAAACTTTATTTGGGTTTCATTTCAATTTTTTTAAGTATTTAGATAATGAAAGTTTTTCTTTTTGCTATTTAAATATAATGACAGTGACATTAAGACGATAATAAAAGAGATTAAATGCACTTATGTAAAATATGTGAAAATTAGAATTCTTCTTATTTAAATTGTTCGTAGTATATAACTTCAATTTCTTCTAGTTATTAAAATCATATTTTTTTAATTCCCTCAAAATATGAATTTTACTCTTATTTTTAATTCGAATATTTTTCTTTAAATTTTGTGAATTTCCTTTTTTCCTTTTCCAAATTGTACAGTAAATATTTTTTAAATAAAAAATACGTACATACATTTTGGAAAACATTAATAGTATTAACCGAAATAATTCCTTTTAATGTCTTTTTACAGTATTTTAGTAAGTTTTATAAAACATACTTTTGGTAGATATAAATGTTAAATAAAATGAATATTATAATAAACTTAAAATGTATTTAAAACTATAAAGGTTTCTTAAATACTCTGGTTTTATTCAAATAACCAAAGAGAACATGCACAAACATAACAAAACGGATTTGAAATTGAATTTAGTTTTCTGTTAACAAAAATCTTAAGTGTGAGTTTAAATTAAATGCAACAGACATATGTTTTACTTAAATTTTGAAAAAAAAATAGATAGTTTCTACCATTGTACTAAAAAAGACAAGTAAGGATGTTGTAGTCGGTGAAGCTCGGCCATGTATTGTATTTGCGAAAAATTTTAATTTGACTAGTTATTATTACAATACTGTGAAATTAATGCTCTTAAAAGTGATATATGGTAGATGGTTTGTATGGTACCTAAGAAAAATCATCGTTATAAAATATTAAAAGACTTACTTGTGCCAAATTTCGTTTAAATCGATTTATATTTGGGACTTCAATGACCCTAAAACCCCATTCTATTTGTACGGGAGGTACCTGAAATATTGGACCGAGCATGACCATTATCAATGGGCTTCTTCGTTAGGTCAAAATAATAATATGTACCATCAATATATATCCCAAAAATCTCGAACTGTATACTGCTAAAAATTTACATGGACAGCCAGTCGGACACAACAGATGAACAGATGAAAACAAAAACGATTCTACATTATTCTATATATAATTTTGACATACTTGGTTACTGCTCTGTACAACTGAAATGATCTTACAGTGTTTGTCGAGCTATTTGTGAGAAATTTTATATTAACTGTAGTCGTCCATAGAGAGTATTTTGTTTTACCTCAGCATTTGTTTGAAATGTTTGGTTGACATTGCCTTTGTTAAGAACTGAGAGTTCAGAGTCCTCGAGCATACCTCTGATGATTCATATTGTCTTCTGGGGCACTTGTTTCTTCTCAATGTTAAATGGTGTTTTTCTGATAACCTTGAAGGCTTTATTCAAATCTATAAAAATTAAGTAGAGAGAGTACGCCATACACGACTCTCGTAGATTTTTCTCAATTTTACTTTTTTATATACTGGTTGCCAATAACTTGAATATTGTGTTGAGCAGAGTATTTCGTTTCCAGTTTTACAATTTCTTTCTCTTTCTACCTAGAAAGAGAGAAAATGATTTGGAGATGCATAAGTTCAGCTAAAGTTTCGATGTCTAGCCGTGGAAGTAATGCTAGTTTTCCATCTTCTGTGGCTTTGTTTTTTCTGATTTTATAATATTCTCGTACAGGATTAATTTTATTAGTTTCATTTTGTTCAACTGTATCATTTATAAGACATATCTTCTTCCGTGCATTTAAGTGCACCACTGCGGTCAGTGTCGCTTCATGTTTCACTTACGATTGGTTATTGTTAAATTTAATTTCGTCATATCGTTTGTACTAGGTACCTACTTTGCTGTCGTTGCTAGACGTTCTAGTAAGATTATCTTTTCTCTTTTCACAGCTTTCTTAAATGGTTTTGTCAGATTCCGATCATCATGGTATAACATATGGGTGGCCAAACGGTCCAACTACAGTTTCGACAGTCAAGAGAAATTTCTGTCAATAAAGGATTATACGATCACTTGACTCAATTTTAATAGAATTATTGAAAATCAGTAATTGAACCAAAATCACAGGGTTATCAAGTTTGCTTTCTATAATTACTGGTCATTGAGTTGAAGCCGACCTTCCACTTGCTTTTGATTTAAAAGACAGTGATTCCTGAAAAACTTCATCGGTACAAAGTTGAAAAACGAAATGATGGATCTAGCATGTGATAACTCTTATATGACGAGTTGATTTGGTTAAACTGGTAAACTTACAATATAACTCCATTATTATGAGATTGGTATTTGTTTTAAAAAATTGCAGACCGATCTTCGTGCAATTTTTTATAAAGTTTTCGAACATCTTAAACTTTGTTTGTGCTTAATACAATTACAAATTGAGGTGAAATAAATGAAACAATTCCAGAAGGCTGAAAGTTTTGTTTAAAAAGGATTGAGACAAGACTCCTCTCTGTTTTCGAAGTAGTTTTTGCCCGGTCTTGGAAAAATCAGGCGTCTTATTCGATCAAATATTTAGGAATTTTTAAAAGAGTTAAGGTCGCCTGAAATTGTACTGAACTCTCAGTACTGAAGACATTTCACACATCATAAAATACGGAGAATTACCTTGGATTGATTTGACTTATTGTCTGGAATTACCAAATGAATTTTTTTCGTTTTTTATAGTGACAAACGGCCACATTTGGTCGACTAGAATTACTATGGAGAAATTCACAAGTAATCAAAACATAAGCAAAATCAACTCTAGTAAGCAGAAACTTCATTAATTTATCAACATATGCCTCAGAAACGTAAGCAGAATATGCACTACTAAGAACCTATAATAACATAGATAAATTGTAGGAAATTAAGTTGGAAAGAAAGGTCATACTATCAGGAAGCTTCAAGATAGATTCAAAAATTACTTACTTTTTTATGACGTCCAAATATCATGCAAAACTGACTCCCAACATCTTTTAGTTTTTACCCATACAGGCCGTAATTATTGTTGGAACTGCATAAATTTTTCATCTCTAAGCATTTTTTACATATCAGGCCATTTCTTGTGCTCTATGCAAAAGTGACACCTGTTTAATAGTTAACATATTTTTTATATTCATCCCTATTGACTGTAAACTTCTACCATTTAAAGGATTAACTTGAATAGTTTTTATCTACTACCAGAAATGTATGTCATATTCCATTTAAATACACTTCAATTCTCCATTTCTTTGAAAAAAAGAGTTTAAAATGCAGATACAATTTTAAATATGTTTCCCATTTTAGTCTTCCATCCAAAACATGAAACTTTATATTTTGTTGTTTCTTTTCCTGTTGAAAATTTAGAATTGTATTTGTATATTAAATTAAAATGTTATTTTTACTTAAAAAATACAACAATTTAACTCTCAAAACAATTTAAATTTTAAAGTGATTTAAATGTTAAAGTTGTTATAAAAATATTCTTTAACTTAAGCACTTTTCCCTATTTCTTATTAAACTGTTCACAAAATAAAAATATACACATAGAAAAAAATAAAAAAGAAAGTTCAATGACGAAATTGCTTATATCAATTAAATTTTTATTTGATTTTGTTCCTATCATCAAAATGAAAATATTTATTAAATTTATATTTTTCTTAAATTATTTCAATTAATTTTATTAAATATTTTAATTGACATTTATGATCACTTAAGTTATTATTTTAATAATATTAATTAAACTTCGTTATTAATACAATAAAATTAAAATTTTTCAAAATAATAATAATAATAATAATAATAATTTATTGTATTGGGAAGTTTTATTTAGGAAGGAATTACCTGACCAGACTTCTCTATTGCACTTAAGAAAAGGAAAAGTTGTAAAAATTTAAGAAACAATAAGTTAGATTGATATCCTGCGATGGGTAACTAATTTCCCATAATGCAGATATATCCTCTTAGAAGCAACATTTACGATATACATCATCCTTTTGATAATTGCCAATTGTCAATAAGACAGTTGTGTTTAATTCCCAACTCTTGCCATAATCACACTAATGCCAGTCAACTCCGTTGGATGAACGATCCAATCAGTCATAGCGCAAATTCGATATGCATATTGTAATGGGCACGAAATCATGACGACTTCAATGTTGCTTGACTGCATTTGAATTTATGTAAGATCATGTATCGAACAATCTTTAAAAGATTCAGGAAGGAACATTGCAACGTTAAAGTAAGCCAAGTACCTGTTTTTAGTTCTGCTAACATGGCCAGAATATTTCAATTCTTCTCCAATGGCAACAACAGCACTGAAATTACCGACCAAGTGGTCACGACTCTCAATAACACTGTTTTCATTCGTCAAGCCAGTTGAGTTTTAGAACCACATGATTTAGTTTAAGATAATGGAAAAGAACAAAGAAATTCTCATAAATGCTTGAAGCTAAATGGTAATTTTAATTTTGAGGAAATATGTCCTATATTTTCGAAATTATAGTTTTTATAATAAAAGTCATAACAATTAAATATATAATTTATTCAATAATATCAAATATTCATATTTATTTCAAAATTAATTATTAAATTAATTGAAAATTTTTGCCGATTATTTTTTTCGGTGTGCAATAAAAATATTTTTTTTATATTTTTTCTTTAACAAATTAAATCCCTATTTCTTACTTAAATAAATTTCGATGACTTGGAATATTCAATTTAAAAGTCATTGTAAACAATTTAATCGCAATGAAATTTAAAGAAAATTATATTATTTCTTTCAACCTCTAAAATCATAAATCAAAATCAGCTCTTTTTTATATTTCTTTTTTTGCTGCATGTTCTTAGTTGCTGCTTCTGCTCCTTTTTTATCCTGTTCAAAATCGTAGATGATTAATAACATCAATATAAATGAATAAAGCTTATAATCTAGTCAAAAGGACTATTAGTCAATTATGATTTTACCACAACAAAATGTTCGTTTACTCACACATACTTAGTTCTCAACAACAACAACAACACATTCCTCATAGAGATACACCAACACACTAACAATAGTAATCAAGATAACATCACCAATAGCTGTTTTATTAATAACATTAGTAGTGTTGTGTCACCAGCAGGAACATTTTTGCCCAAAGGAAATATTTACCAATGAAGTGTTTTGTTTAATGAGAAAAAAATTATATTAGAAAATCCAATAGATGAGCTATGAATGTATGAGTAAGTGTGTGGCTGAGGGAGGAAGTGAGGGTATGAATGAATAAATAAATGAAATAATGAATTTATGTCTAGGAACTTGACACAAATTATGAACCATATAATCGTTCACATTATTATTGCCTGCATAAAATTTTGTCATTTCATTTCCTCCATTTCACACACACATACTAATGTAAATATTTATTCACCAGCTACTACAATGGCATCGTTGAGAGAATAATGACAATAAAAAAAGACTTACAAAACGGACATGTAATTCAGGCAAATAACTAGAGGATGCTTAGATTCTATTTTCATGGTGACTGATAAAATGACAATTTTTTAATTTACACTAAATGAAGTGAAAATTTCTTTAACATACCATACCATACACATACAAACATTTGACAAACATACATTCACATACATTCGCACACATTAATTCGTTCATTCACAAATCGTACGCGTTCAATTTTCTTCTATTTGAATCAAGAAAATAACACAAATGACAATAAGTTCAATTCTAGACCAAATAGTAAATATAAGGAAATTTTATTTATGTTTGTAGGAGTGTTTCAATATTGACTTTAGACTATCGATAATAGAAAAGTTATAGAAGGAATTAAAGGAGAATGGGAAATCGTACAGGATTATATGAAATTTTAAATACTCTCCATCAGTAGCGGTCATAATTATTAAACAAATAAGTGGGGGATGCCCTGATTCCAACTGACCATAGCTTGTTAGGATACTATGCGTTTTGGCAGATGAATTTGAAGTCAGTTCCTGAGTCAACTTGACGGTGCAAATCCATACAATAGGTTGGCAAATCATATAAAGCTTGTGACAAAAGTACATGTCGTTGTTTTAAAAATATTTTATTTTAATTGTAACCATTGTCTTTTCTGAATCGGATTCTAAGCTCATAATGTACCCTACTACCTATAGAGGTGAAATGGAGAAATAAGTATTTTGTTTGAAATACCAAGAAAGAATCCAAAAAATTAGAAAATCATAGACCGATATCACAATTTCTAAAATATTGAACATGAGTCCTATCATGCTTATTAATGGATTCTAAATATCAGATAACTTTAAAATATTGCACTGGGATTCTTTATATAAAATAATTTCAGATATCACTGGTCAAAAACAAAATCAAAATAAGAACGGTTCTTATATTATGTGCTGTAAGAATAGGGACAGGAGATTTGTACCGAATTCACGAGAACATAATCTCCCATCATGATAACTCTACTTCATATTGAAAGACAAGGAAAAAATATTTGGAAAACAGTTTATGACAGTTTTAATTCACCCATTCATAGCCCAGACACCCACCACGTATAAGCTGCCTCTCAGAATAGGATATAATATAACGGTTTGTCTTATACTTGATTTCATGACCGGAATAATTTTGTTGGTAAAAAATGTTTTATTGCCGATTAATATTTTGAATAGTAAAGTTAAATAAATTAAAAACAAATAATTCCCTAATAATGTTATATATTGAATAATAAACTTAACATACCTCCATTAACCACTCAAGTTGGTGGAGGATACAAAGAAAAAAACTAAGACAAAATAAATTCACGTTTAGCCAGGACATGAATTACTGGTGTGGATAAATCGATTATAAACTGAAAATGATAAATGACGAATTTTAAAAAGGAATAAAAAAATTTCCAAATGAAAGATAAACAGAAAAAATAAGAAATGGAAAGAAATATTGCTGTCAATGAAAGAGGGCAAAGAAAACAGATTAAGGATGTTATTTTCCATTTATTGCGTAAGACGATATATATATTTTGGAAAAAATAGAAATAAAATTTAAATAACAATAGAAACTTTTTGTCTTAAACTTTTTACAGGCAAAAATAAAATATGTTTCAAAAATATTTACTTCGAGTAGAAATTATAAAACAAAATATTTGTTGGGATCTGTATCTCTCTGCATCTATTCTGATTCAAATGATTTAACACACAATAAAACTTTTCTCTTTTTTAAGTTTAAGTTTAAAATTCTCATTTGCGCTGACGTATACAGAGTTCTAATCTTTCCATATACTGTTTGTTTCAAACATTTTTACGTTTTCAAAAACTTGAGTTATTATTTGTAAATGATCTCGTGACTTTATTTCACTGATAAGAATGAAAATAGTTCAAGTCTCGCTTTTATCTGCGGTACATATAAAATAATACAATAATAAATTATAAATAATTATTAGTATTGTCCAATTAGTCATTTAGTGGCTAAATTCAGTCATTTTTTGTTTAATTTAATTTTCCATTAAATATTTTAGCCATTTTCATCCATCTTGTCACTTAAATATTTAAACATAAAAATTCTATAGAAAATCGCTATAGGTATACAAAAAACCTATTAAAGCACTTTAAAAATGAGTACCACATTCTAGTCAAGCTCAATGTCTAAAATCTATGATTAAAAGTTTGAGGGTTACAGATTGCTTCACGTGAAAAGAGCATTCAACAATTCAAAGTCAGACCACAAAAAGTGGTCAAATTATGAAGTGAACATTTAGCGATGTAAATTTCGGTATTTAAAGAGCCCGTTGTAACAAAGAATTTTCCTTTTCTGCCGCAATAGTATATTGCTATTGTTTTTGGGTTTTAACTTTTCTTTAACATTCCTTCTAACATCAGAATTTAAAATGTTTAACCAGAAATTTGCGAGAAATCTGCCAGATCATATGTCATCATAGAAAATTTTACTTTGTCTTTTAGCAACGTACTTGTGAGGAACTTTAGAGCCTTGTGTCTTTTTAAACTGCATTATCTTCAACTTTTCATACCAAACAGTACGTACCGGATGTATTGTTTTGGCTTTGGAACATCATGTGGACCATTCTATTCACTTGAGACAGATTTTTATCAACGAACAAGTTCTCCCGATACTGTTTAAATACACTGGAAATAGTGTAACGGTAGACCTTTGAATGTTTGGCTAACGTTTTATGGGAGAAAAGTTGGGTTTTAGTCAATATTCTTAGGGATATTATTTCGCAGTCTTTGCCGAAAACTAATCAAAAATTTCGTGAAGAAGAAATGGGAACTATTTCAGAAATCGTTTTATAAAAAAATTTTTATTGACTTAAGTAAAGAATTTAAATGTGGTAAATGGTGAATTTGTTAAGCTTTTAATAAAAAAACGTACGATAAAGAAGGACCTTACATTTGTAATGTCTAAGTTTAACATAATATTAATTTTATGTGATAAAAAAATCTTAGACGTTACATACGAAATGACAAACAAATATATTGTCATTTATTGCATGTAGTGGTGGAGGGAATTAAAAAAAATTATTTATAACTTTCATACCGCACTTATCTCTTACAATTCTACGTTTCTAAACCACTGAACTTTTGGACGACAGTATTTGTATCTCTATAAAAATACATTAACTAATAATATGTACCCTCCCATCGCAAAAAGCCTTCAAAATTTAATAAAAAATAAAAACTGCAGTTAATTTTGCTAATGATGCTATTAAAACTGATAACAAATCTCATCTCGAATCTATTTAAATTTCACAAACGAATCTCAAATTTCAAGTAGTAATTTGCTGGACGCATTACGGTTTAAAACTCTGAAAATTATCAGCATAAAAATGTCAAAAAACAACAGTCAGTATTATTTTTAATTGATTTCATGAAATTGCAATTAATTAATTCTTGTTTTAAATTTTATTTATTGAAAATTGTTTTAATTTGTGTGCGGTTTCTTTTTTGTTGTGAAATTAAAACGAATCCTTTTTGTTATTAATATTATTAATTTATTTGTTTTGTGCAGAATTAACAATTGCCATTTGCCAATTGCCATGTGTCCATGATGTGGCCACAAATATACAAGTTGCTGTTAATGCCATTAAGGAGGCCAAAGAAAAAAATCCCAAAGTGCAATTGGCTATTTTGCCCGAAAGTTTTAATGCTCCTTATGGTATAGAGTTTTTTGCCAAATTCGCTGAAAAAGTGCCCGAAGGACCAACATGTCAGGCTTTGTCTAAATTGGCCAAATTATTGGGTATCTATATTATTGGAGGCAGTTTAATTGAACGTGATGAATCGAATAAATTGTACAACACCTGTACTGTTTGGTCACCTGAGGGTAAATTGATTGGTAAACATCGCAAGGTGAGTGAATAATCCTTTTTTTTGTTAAAGAAAATAAAAGTTTTAATGTCATTTATTCTATGATTATAGATTCATCTCTTCCATATTGAAATTGATGTTGAAAATGATGGTGGTGCTTTCTTCAATGAAGCTTTAGCTTTGTCTCCTGGTAATGATTTCACTGTTGTTGATATTTTTAATCACAAAGTTGGTATTGGTATTTGCCATGACAAACGTTTTGAAGAATTGGCCCGCATTTACCGTAATGAAGGTGAGTTATATAATAATTCACTTAAATTTTTAACGCTCATCCAATTATTTGGTATTTTTCATCACATTTAATTGTAATTAAATTTCAATTCATAAAATTATTGCTCATTACTGTCACTCCACAAGTTAAGATTTAATATATTATTTATTTGCCTGCCACCAATAACTAAATATTTTTTATTTATTATCGCAGGTTGTGATTTGATCGTTTATCCCTCTGCTTTCTGTATTTGCCAGGGTCCCATGCATTGGGAACTTTTGCAACGTTCTCGTGCCAATGACAATCAATTATTCGTTGTCACTTGTGCTCCCTCCCGCAACAACATGACCAATGGTTATGTTGCTTATGGTCACTCCATGATTGTTGATCCATGGGGTCGTGTACAACGTGAAGCTGGTAGTGGTCGTGAAATTATTATTGATGAACTTGGTAAGTAAGCGTTCATTCATGACGCATGTTATATTTAATTGAATTTTATTTAAAATAATTTACTAATATATTTTTATAGATTTCCAAAAGGTCGCTGATGTACGCCGTCAATTGCCATTGTACGTTCAACGTCGTACTGACTTGTATAACACCACCGTTGTTAAGAAGTAATTTTGTATGATATCGACAATGTTGTAGTTTTGGGATGAAATGATTAAAGTTTTTTTTAATTTATTTTATGTTGCTGACCGTTTTTTGTTATGATTAAATATTTGTAGTAAAAAAATTGTAGAGATCTTTTAATTATTCTTGTTCTTATATTATTATATTGGATAATGGACAAAGGATATTGAAGTTATCATATTCGATCAATATTTCACAAAAACTCTCCAGAACTATGACTACATTTCAGTTTCCTAAAATCACATTGAAACGCGTAAATCACAAAAAGATTTTAGTATTGTAACGATATTTCTATTCTTAATATAGATACAACCTCCAGAAGTCTTATAATATTCTAAACCATTACGCCAAATTATACGAGCATCGGCCCATTATGTCTCGTAGGTCCCACACAACTCCCCTTATTTTCAAAGGGCTAAAATATCTTATATACACTGGTATTGTAATAGGAACTGTTCGAATTAGGATAAGTAATAAGCAAAAATTTTAGTACAAAATGTTACGAGGGTCGCATAATATCGCATAAAATTTTACGAGGTCGCATAAATCATTTTGAAATACACAAATATCACATAAATTTATCACCTTAATAATATACTGCACTGTTAAGCACAATATTAGAAAATTGGTTTATACGAGGGTCGTTTACTATTTTTATTTTTAACCAACAATGTCTTGTAGGGTTTTAAATAATAGGACTTGACCGATTATACCTTCTTACTTGTTATTATTATTTCTTTCATAGTTACTCATTCCACGTTATGAAGGCGTATGATTTATATTGAAAAATTATTTAATATAAACCTCTTCATTAAAAGGTTTCTGTTAAAAGTTAGTAATTAATAAACAAAAATTTATTACAAATTATAGACAATATCGCAGCTATTTAACCTTGAATATTCTGAAATTTACTTGAATATTTTTAAATTGCTAAATACGTCAATCTCGCTTCATTCTTCCTGTTTTTTTTTTTTTTTTTTTTAATACAGCTGCACCGACATTTGCAGTCATTTTACTAGCAGAATCCATCCACGTATACGATTGCTTGGCTTGCAGCTTGGTGTTATTGTGCTTAAAATCTTAATTCTGTTTGTTTTGGCTTTCATGATATTTATCTCAAACCCGTCATTGTGCGCCGGTTTGGATATTTAATCCGATAGAGAGATACCCTCAGAATAGACTACGCTTATTATATCTGCATTATCTGAGCTCTTAATTTATGATAGGGGATCTCTGCTTTACTCCAGCATTTATTATAAATTATTGGTTAAGTTTGTAGTTTGAAAGAAGCGTCCTCGTACATGGCCCCGATGGTTCGTAATATCTCCCCTCGTACTCGTTTTCTCTTCAATACTTTCTTGAAAATTTGATATCCATGGCTTTCTTGAAATCTATGAACTGTAAGTACAAAGAAGTACACCACTTCTTTGTACTTACAGTTCATCCATACATGATACGTATGGATTAACTTGATCTACATAACTTCTGTTTGGCCGGAAACCTACTTGTTCGTCTCAAAGAATTTTCAATATCCTATTTAGTAATTTCAGTCATTCAGGTCCCCACTTTTCAAAATTTAACGATTGTGCCTTTCTACCACGAAAGTTTAAGCTTTTCTTCTTCCTAAAGTTTTTATTCATTTACTTTTACTTAAGCGATTTTAATGATTTTACGTGCTCGGGCAAAATAGAATTTTATTTAAATAGAATAACTTTTAGTATGGATCTCATATCATTCTATAACTTTTCATCAGTAGTTTAATATTACAAATTTTGATTAAAATAACAAATAATCTGGCTATATCTCGTTGAGCCCTTACAATTTCTTCGGATGTGAATGTATCAATAGTTGAAGGCAATCGACTAGAGCACTGTGATTAATTCCCCAACAAAACTTGGAAAAAGACATCCCAAATTTCTAAAAATTTGCACACAACTATATATTGAAATAATTTAAAAAACGGTACAAGGATTCAAACATTGACCATATAAGTTAAAGTTAAAATCTTAAATATTGTCCACAATTATCAAAGAAAAAGTATAAAATTTTGTAATTATTTTTTTTATAAAGAAACATTTTTATACTAAATATTTCTTTAATATCGAAGGAAGAATACTGGTACCTGTTATATATCCTTTTGATATTAAGTGCATTAAATCATCCAAAAATAAACTTTTTGTAAAATAATTTAATCTTATCACTTCCTTTTCTCATGCCAAAAATCAATAAGTTTGGCCAAGTAAATCAAAAGTTATTTAAATATTACATATTATTTATTAATTGCGTTCTTATTTGCTGTACAGAGAGCATATTTGATAAAATATATACATTTATAACTCATACGCCTAGATATTTCTTTCTTATAGTTTAAATAAAATACTCAAAATATAACAACATATTTATCTTTAATTAATAGTCAACGAAATCAGATCAAATTATTTCATCATATATAACTCATACGCTCAGGTCTTATTTTTCTTATTACTCTATAATAAACTTCTAACGCTTTTCGCAGATATGTAACAACTAAGGTAACAAGATATTAATCTTGTAGAGAAATATTTGCTTATAAAAGATCATTTTTATAGAATTAAGAAAGAAAAAAGTGGCAGCTGTTCCCTTTTATTAAAGCTATAAGTAGGTATAATTCCAACGGAATTAAAAATTAAAGGAAAAAATGTACTTGTTTACTTGTTTAAAATTCAGGATTTTGTTAATTAAAAAAAAATAATTTTTAGAACAATTTTACCTTTACATAAAACGTTTTTCTAAAATTTTACTAAAAACTAGCAGCTGTTCTCTCTTGAATACAAATCTAGAAATGCGTTTTATTAAATTAAAAAAATAAAAATACATATTTGCCATTTTTCTTTAGGTGAAAAATTTCCCATCTTTTAAAATTTCATTAAATTTAAAAAATATCGCATATGTAAAATATAAATATTTTTTTAATGTTAATTTTTTATTTTACTATAAATCTATAGGTGTGTTGATAAATAAATTGAAAAATAAAAACATTTAATTAAATACTTTTTTGCCTTATGAATACTGGTACCTAAAAAAAATTTAAGTTAAATGGTTTTAACGCCCCTGGAGGAGTCTATGATAACTCAAGATTTTTTTTGGAAATATATTTTTTTGATCTTTTATCATTAAACCAAATTTTAGTTCATTCCGAAAACGAATAACTGTGCGAAGTTTGGGAACTCAAAAATCAATATTTAAAATTATTTTGTACCGAAAAAGACCTAAAAATGGTGTATTTAAATTTTCTAAATAGCAGTTTAATAATATCTCCATTAAATTTTAATAATTTCATCAGTAACCTATATTCAATTTAATACAGAGATTAACAATTGTTTAAACGAACATCATACACACACTTCATTCAATAACTATATTTTCTTTATACTCCCGTTGTAAATGGATCTCAACTAACTTTGAAATTTTCATCAAATAGAATGTATCTTTTTGCAAACATTATTGAATTTTACTTATTTTTTTTTTTTTTTTGTTTCTCCACAGAAACGTGGAAATAATTGCTTTTTCCTCCACCAACAAGTACTGGGAAACTTAATACAAAGCTACCAGAAATAGTAGTTGGTAACCATAGAAATGCAATATTGATAAAATACACAAAATTTACAAAGAAATCAGAAATAAAAAATTTAAGTCAAAAAGTTTTAGCTGGTTTAGAACGCCTATATATTACACTCACAGCTCTTGGTAGGATGTGATTTTAAAAATGATTTAAAACACTAACGGGTTGAAATGTATCCTGAAAACTTCCATCTCCTTTTTTTAGTT
Source organism: Cochliomyia hominivorax (assembly GCA_004302925.2). Taxonomy (NCBI): domain Eukaryota; kingdom Metazoa; phylum Arthropoda; class Insecta; order Diptera; family Calliphoridae; genus Cochliomyia; species Cochliomyia hominivorax. The sequence goes on from PYHX02000467.1 coordinate 77,301,278, forward strand.
AGGATAATGAACTATGATCCGACGTAAAGACGGACATTCCTGAATCGTATCAGATAGAGATTCTCAATAGAAAAGTGTATCCTCATATTCTAGTACAGATATTCTAGTCTCTAAACGCGTTACACACATGAGCAACTAGTCATAATACACCCCATAATGATATAGGGTATTAAATGGAATCTTTTACTATTACTATAAAGCAGATATCGTTGTTATTTGCTTTCGTTAACAATTATCAGCGGCAACTACAAAAAAAAACGAAATAAGAAAAATGCACACTCAAAGGACTCCAAGTGCAATACAAGACAAACCAAAATAGAAAAAAAATATAAGAAGAAAATAAATGCTACAACAAAAGAATATTGTAAATACCTTCAGTGAAAAGTGCAAAAAGAAACAAAATCATCATCAATGACAGAAAATAGTGAAAAAGATACTTTTAATAGTGCAGAAGCTGAAACAGCAGCAGCAGCACAAATAGAAGCAAATGATAAAGAAACAAAGCTGACTGAAGTCGAAAAAGAAGAAGATGAAGACAACAAAGATTGTGATTGTGATATTAAAAATGAATTTAATGTAAAGATTGTTAAAGAAACAAATAATAGTATTACATTGGAATGGAATTTAATTTCAGAAACAGATGTGTATGAAATTGAAGTGCATCATAAAGTCAAAGGATGGAAAACTACAGATTGGTTAGTTAGTTCATGAATTTAATAAATAACAAGTAACAAACAATATTTAAATTATAAACATCCTCTATCTCGCTCCCTCTTTCTTTCTTTCTCTATTAAGGACCAGTAAATGTTTATCAACCGTTAATAATTTAGAAGAAAATTTCGGTTATTTATTCGCATTAAAGCTTTCAAATTTGATACGGTGGCAGGTGTTTATAGGCTATTAAAATGTCTTCTAATATTGTGGTAACTAATGGCGAATGTTAACAAAATTTATAATCCTGATATCTACAAAATATCTTCAAATATTGTTTTTATGCTTTAGGGTTGCACTCTGGCCGCTGAACCGACAGCAATTTGTCTTTTTCGTGCCATTAAAAAAGACCAACAATTTTTGGTTAAACGTATTTTACGTCGTCGTCCCATTTTAATTGAATATCCAGGACCAAATGGTTACTTGCCTTTAGCTAATGCTATTGCATTTAGTGAAATGTGTATTGTCGATGTAATACTAACATATGGAGCCAGTGTACATATAGGAAATCCATATAATAACCGGACACCATTACATGTAAGTAATGAAAATCAATCACAATACAAAGTTTTGTACTAAGTTTTGTCTTTTGGAAATGACAAAATTTGTCATTATAGGTTCAATAAGTAGTTTAAGGATTTTTTTTTTAAGTTTTAATAAAATTTTATAAAACCAGAGTTTTCTCTGATTTACTTAGTTTTTGTATGACAATGTATTTGCATTTAATTCAATTAAATTTCTGTTTGTATTGATAAAATTGAAATTTTTTGAATTCGAAAAATAATATATAAATGTGAACAATTAAAAACGTTGTATAAGACCTATGAGAAGCAATGGACCGATTGTCGCATAATTTGGCACATCGTTTTAGAATATCATAAGACTTAGTTTTGAGCTTAAAACCTATTTCCGTGAGGACATTTTTATGGGAGGTACCAAAAATATTGGACAGAACATGGACAATTTCAATAAAGTTCATCCCTTGGGCCAAAGTAGTGACGTATGCCAAATTTTATCGAGATGTCTAAAAAATTGCGACCTGTAGAGTGTTCACAACATTTACATGGACAGCCAACCGGACAGACAGTAGAACGTATATCGATAAATTGACCCAGAAAATTATTCTGAGTGGAACGGTTTACTTAAAGGTGGGTATAAAACCATTTTTCTATATACTACAAACATCAGAACAAACGCTTAATAGACCAACCACCTACGGTGGTGTATGGTATAAAAATACTTTTTCCTCCGGTATTAAATTCTAAATCTTACTTTTGATTTTAATAAAAATCAAGAACAGAAATTATAACACACGTTTTTTAATTTCTTGATTAACGTTATTAAAGTTACTTATAATTAAATTCATCCTTTTAAGATTATTAATGACACTAGAAAAAAATGGCAAAACAACCATTTATTTTACAATTAACAAAAAATAATAAAACCGCACACGGAAACTAAACAAAACGAGGGGCAGATCAACCAATTTTATTGTTTTGTTTTTATTATTTATTAAGTATGCATATCAACAAACATATTACCTACCCGATAGTGAAAATCAAACTGTTCCAATTCTTAATGTTGATCGGTCTTTTTTACCCTTCTAGATGATAACAAACTCGTACACATATATAAAACATGATATATTGACAACAGTTAAGATATTGTACCCTTCCTAAAAAGTTTGTTGTTAATACATATAAACATATAAGAAAGATTAATTTTTAATAAAAATTGTGTGGCGCCAAAACAAAGGGATGACTTTGGTCCTCACACTTTATGTCCTTGTAGTTGGGTAAATATCTCAAGATAATCCTTTCAGATTTTTAATTGTTAATAAATAATTTGGTCTAAATTCTCGCATCTCTAAAAGAATAAAAAATTTAAATTCACTTTCGAATTCATTGGTGCAGCATTTCATCTTTATGCAAAAACAATTATTCAAAAATCTATTCCACAAATAATCTTAAGTGCCACATATGAATTTCAATTCGAACATACAGATAGACACATTCAAATATTTATGCATATGACATATACACCTTATCATAAGTTCATTTGTATCTTTCGCACAAATATTTCAGTATAAATTTCCGCTTATTTCGACTATTGAATATTTTTTCCTTTCCGTAAACACACATGCTCACTTTTACTTTTCTAACGAAATACTCATGCCACACACTCACAAACACTAAATGGATAGCAAGCATTTTACTTTGGACGTTTGCCGGTGGCACGTATGTTGTTGAATAAAAAAGCCAATATGGAAGCTAAAGATATCTATGGTTTAACTGCCAGTCACTTGGCGGTAGATGCAAATCAAGGTGAGATTTTAAAATTTGCACTTGAAAATGGTGCCAATGTGGAGGCGAGAGATGCATGCGGCTGGACACTATTAATGCGCGCAGGTAAACAATTTATGAAAAGAAAGAATATTTCTTTGTTTGAGAGTTTAATTAAAAGTTAAGCTTAAATATGCTTTAACCGTTTTTTGTTTCTTTGCTCTCGTATTTCCGCGGCAGTGGTTATGGCATCCGATTTAAGCATTTTGAAATTATTGGTAATAAGTGGCGCTGATATGCAAAGCGAAGATATGAATGATTTAAATTGTATGGATTTGGCGAGATTGTATGGTAACGAAATGGCCATGGAATATTTTGAAAAAATTAAAAAATTTAAACAGGAAAAGGAAACATAAAATAAAACAAATTAAAAATAACGTACAAATATTTATTTAAATACATCTTATATTTCTTTCAGTTTGATAGCCACATGAGTAAGTATAAAAGAAATCGGGTGTATGTTTTAATCCTAAATAGAAGACATTTTCAGCTAAATCTTTGCCAAACTCACAAAAGTTTTGGGCGTACAGAGTATAAAATATTTTATTATTATTTAAATTATATTGTTTTAGAATTTCATTTTCTTGATCGTATATTTCTTGATTTTTCACTGAAGCGGTTCTCCAATCTAAATAATCGGACCAAGTGCTGCGAAAACTTTTCAAATATACCACTGCCAATATGCGAGCCTCCTCCAACACATTAACAAATTGTGGTAACTTTAAACATTCAACAATTTCAACAAAACGTTTAGGCTCATAATACCGCTCAGTAGTATTAAATAGAGTCATCCAAAGATGAACACTTAAGGTGGCATAATAATATGACATGGGCTTATTGCGACTCTGATAAATGTATAAACTCCAATCCATAATTGTACGATGTTCTCCATATTCATAGGTGGAATTACGTTTTCGAAATAATTCCAAATTTCTAACATTATGCTGATAACTTTCCTTGTAAACCTTTAAGGAGGAAAATTCATAATTTAAATCAGCTGAACGAAAATAAATTTGTGGTGTTTTAAATTTGTCTTTCAGTGATGAAATTTTCAAACGTATGGGATTTCGCCAAAATGTTCAGTATCTTCAGCTTTTTTCACAAAATCTGTCAGTAAATCAAGGAAATTTTGATGTTCATGTGAGGAACTGTCAATGTAGTTTTTCGTTATTATATAAGCAAACAAGGGTTTAAAATATTCGAATGATTCGCGATAACAATCCTCCAATCCTTTGACAGTATTGCAGGATATAAAGAAATCCATAAGTTTTTGTTTGGCTTCGAATTGTACATCATCATTTTGCAGCTCCGTTAGTAATTGTATTATTTCATGAGTTTCAGGCAGATGACCTTAAAAGTACAAACAGAATTTTACAATTAATTGAAATTATGAAAGAATTTGCATAAAGAGTGAGACCGAAAAAAATTTAACATAAAAAATAACGAAATTAGGAAGAAGGGAAACATAGACCTTGGACTTTTGTAAATATAAATGTTTTAGTCATTTTCATTAAAACATTTGGTCTATCTGCTTTTAAATTAGTGATAAGTTGGTGCGTCTTAAGTCGGCATGAAACTTGTTGAAAAATAAATAAATAAATTTTATACTAATTTTAAGCTTTTTCAAGCAAAGTGAACAAGGACTTTGCTTCACATAAATATTTCCGTCGTCATTGATTCAGAAAAAAATATAAATCGCGAAGTTCATTAAAAAATTTCATGCAACGGATATTTGCCTTGGACGATTTTTGCCGTAAAAGTTTTTCACTACACGTTTTGTCGCTATATGGAAAAAGATGCGTTTTCGTTGCTGACACTCGATACTACCTTGGTTGCCTCTAAGGCGGACATTCCCGTCTATTGGATCACTTTGCCACTGCATTTCACCAGATCCCGACAGCAAACCATGCAGTTGTTTGCGGACTTCTGGTGTCTATTATAACTAGAAACTGTATGGGTATTGCACAATATAGTTTCTGTCGTAGTTGTCGTTACGAACTGGAAGAGGAGACAATACTTGTTATATCCTACGCTTAGGGAGATTAGTAAAACCGTTTTTTTAATCTATACTCTTGATCAAAACAATCTTGGTAATGTTAATTTGAGATAACTATTTTCTTTTCTGAATGGTTTACTAAGAACTATAGTTGCGGGCTGCTGAGAAGCAGACTGTTCTCTAGGCTAACACAATGGGACTAGATGGACCCACGTGTGATGTCTGATTAGACACTGCCTGGGAACTAACAAACTAACATATCAAAGGAAAATACCATTATTCTGTGATAACTTAAAGGGGAATGTTATTATGAAGTCGTTATTGTTTTTAATGTTGTCTCGGTTTTTCGAAATTATTTCCCAAATTAACTTTCATTATTAGACATCTATGTTGTATGTTATTAGGTTTAGTATCTATAAATCGTTAATCTTTTAAATAATAAAAAAAAATAAAAAGTCGAAAATATATGATATGAATTTCAACTTTTCGAATCAAAGAGACGGACCACTGTATGAGTTTTGGTAAAATTCTAATATTTAGTTTCTTTAAAAAACGTAAAGTTTAATATTAATTTTAATTCCTTTCGTATTTCTATTTAATTTTTTATGTATCATAATAAAATTTGCCACAAATCAACTGACTTGTCATTCACAATGATGACTGACAATTATTAAAAAAAGAAAATTTATAAATATTTTTTCAGTTTCACTCTTTATTTATATACTTACCCAATATTGAAAATAAAGGACGATTACGTCCACAGACATAATCAAAATAACTTTCACAAGCAAATTTATCCATGTCAATTGAATGTTCCAAACGTATCGCCATATTATGTAACTCTTGTATGCGTAACTCTGATAAATAACCCCTATATGAAATTTGAGCATTTGACAAAGATAGAAAGTTCATCAGAATCAAAACCAATGTCGCGCTAAATAGTGAAGAAACTTTTGTAACAGCTGAACAGCGGTTGTGGGACGTAACTTCATAATTACGTTGGTGATGATGTTGACAAAGTGCAGAGAATAAACAACAACACATGGTTAGAATTTTTCGTTAAAACTTCCAAATGATAAAATACTTTGTAGAATAGACTACAATTGGAACATATGGTTGGCACATCAATATCAAAACATTCAACGATGTGCAATAAAACTTTTCTTCCTTTTAGTGATAAATTTGACTTTGATTTATCTATTTTTAGCGAAAAGTGGATGGGAGGGTTGGATTTTGGTTTAGTTTTATTCCAATAGAACTCTTGCAAAACCTCCTGACAAAAGTTTTTGTTTATATATTAGTTTTTGTTATATATTACAAAATCTGCTTTGCTCTTTTGTGGGTCAGAAGAATATTCAAAACGCGAACTTTTGTTTTTTTATTACACAAACCAAAAACAAAGAAAAATGTATGAGTTGTGGAAATTTGTTTGTTGTGGTCCACAAAAGTAAACAAACGCAATACGCAACGTCTTTCTAAGATGAGTTTTAAAATAAACTAAATTATGCTAAATCAATGAAATATTGTTTAAGGGTCTGTGGTTAATGTATATGTGTGTGTGAAAGAGTATGGTTGCTGATTGTCAGTTTAAAAGTGATAACACTATCAGTTAGAAAATATATATTATGAATCTCATAGAATATTAAATAAAACAAAAAAGATTTTAATATTCTGATATTTGTTTATAAATATTTATTAAGTGAATTTTAAGTGTTCGGTACACTCGAAAGAGAGAGAGAGAGAAAAAATTATCATTCTCTTAGGGAATTAAAAGCAAATTAAACAAGTAAGAATTATATATTCAGCTTTGTAGAATTTAAAATTAAAAACACAGTGACATGAAAAATGGGATGGAAATAAATTTGTAACGACCTAACGGCTTTTCCGATTTCTAGTAGAGTTAGCGAGTATATGTTTTGAGTTTGGACTTTGTGGACCCAATGGGATTCTATTCACTGGGGCCAAAGTTGGTCACCTTAGGTCAGACAAATATTTTAAATAATCAAGAATCTTTATGTCGCACCGATTTAAATATTTTTATTTGAAAGTATTCTGCAAGTGAACCCCTTTAAAGTGGATACTGCTAATAAATCCCTTTAAAAAATAGTTAGGGTCCAAATTTTATCAGATTTTTATATTTTTACTTTGTGAAAAACCAATTACAAAATTTTAGAGATAAAAGCCTTAAAATTTGAATTTTCCAAAAAATATCGATTTTTCGCCGACTTTTTCTAAAGTTATATTCTTTTAGAGTAATAAAAATTTTTCTATACCGCTTTTATACTTTTCCAAAAGGTTACTTTATAGGATTTTGTGCAATGTAAAAAAAGTTTCAAAAGTTTGGGAGAACTAAAGTTTATCAAGTTCAACATATTTTTTCACAATATATAAATTTTTGTAAAATAAATTAATATTTTACTAAAATCAAACAAAATTTAGACCCGCTATTACATAAAAAATCATATGACGAGTTTTTAAAAGTCTTCAATAGCAGAATCTACTCATGTAAATATAAGATTATTTTAAATATTTTTGTTATCTCCACAAAGTCGCACTAGACGTTCGGTAGCAACAGATTTATTTCCATTTAATTATCCTACACCACCGAAGGTGGTTGGAGAAATCAGCGCTTGTGCTGATGTTACACCTACCTTTAAGTATACTATTCTAATCAAGATCACTTTCTGAGTCGAATTAACGATGGTCGTCCGTACGTCCATCTGTCCGCCTGTCCATCTAAACGTTGTGAACCCGATAGCGATTTTTAGATATCGCGATGAAATGTGGTACATATTATTATTATTATTATTATTATTATTATTATTATTATTATTATTATTATTATTATTATAATTATTATTATTATTATTATTATTATTATTATTATTATTATTATTATTATTATTTTGATCTAAGGACGAAGCCTATTGAAACTTGTCATTTGCGGTCCAATATTTCAAGTACCTCCCATACAAATGTTCTTTCCGAAATTGGGTTTTAAGCTCATAAAAGTCCTAAATACCAAACAATTTACAAGAAATTTGGCACCAGTAAATCTTATAGTATTCTAAAACTGTACGCCAAAAGGGTCGGTTCATTATTTCTCATAGGTCCCAGAGAAAGCTCTAACAAATATCACCTTTAAGATCAAAATTCTCACATATAATAATTGGTCAAATTAAGGTAAATACAAGCTAAGATCAATGTGCGAAATTCATAATTACTTGTAGCCCCCATATAACTACCCAGAAAAATTCGGTGTAAAATGCATAAATTTAACATAAATTTTAGTGTCACAATTTTGTACTATAATAAAATCAAAAATAAATCAAAAAATAAAATTATACGATGGTTGTTCATTAATTTTTCGTAACATCCATTTTAAATCGAAAATGTATATTGGATAGTCGGGCTTAGTTTGGCTAGTGCACATGTTTCTTATTCGAAACACTGTTCACTAGCCAAACTTTGTTCCCCATACAGTTTCTAAAACATAATATTTATTTCCTACAATTTTTGATAATTTGTATTTAAATTTATTGAAAGTTGGAAATCTGCAAGAATCAAAATCTGAGTCGATTTAGCTATGTAGGTCTGTCCGCCTGTTCGACTCATTTTTAATCCTAATGGATTTGAAACCAATCACTTCTATGCAAGTTTTATGTTAGTGCCAAATAAAAATCATATCCTGGGATAATTTATTATTCAAAGGAAATAAATTAATATTCATTAATAATCCTCTAAAAGTTAAATTTTCTATAACATTTGTATTTTGTTAAATCTTAAATTTTTTAAATATTATTTCTTTTGTTTTTAATATTTAACTATTAGTTTTTTCTGCAGAACCCAATGCACAAAAATCGAGGGAGAGAGAAAATAAAAAAATTATGAAAGGAATATAATCTGCATGCCTTTAAGTCCATTTAGCGAGTTTTGTTTTACATCTTTGTTTAAAAGAAAAATGTTAAAAAATTGCAAAAATCTTTCAAAAGTAAAAACAACATTACAAAATGTTATCATATTACACACATACACAAATGTATTATGTAAATGCAACAATATTAGAGGTATTCATATGATTTTTATAATAAGAATTTTCATTCATAAGTGGATTTTTGGCAAATTTATTATCGACTTCGCACCTGACCAGATATGTGTAATAGTGAAAAAGTTGCATAACTTGTTCCTTAATATCGATTTGGACACACTGTCCAAAATTGATTTGACCGATATATGACCCAATAAAAATTTTATATGTTATAGAATCAAATAAAAAATGGGGTCGTCTGATAATCGATTGTGCCTATGACCAGATAGGTCAGGAGCATAGTAAGATCAACACTAAAACGTCTCTGCTCTGACTTTATGAAATTTCATTAAAATAATTTTAACGGTTCAAAAGTTACTGAAATTTTTCCAAAAAAAACGATTTGAACACATTTTGTTATATCACAAGAAGCCACAAGCATCTGAATTGGATCATCAGAAAAAATTTATGAACTAAAATATACAAAAATTTATATATAGACTGAAATGATTATATCTTTTAGGTCGCAGTTTTAAAAATATTATTCTGAAATTTATCGCTTATACTTAAGAAAATTTTCTGTTTTCAAATTATCTAAAAAATTGGAGAAACATTGGTATATATTTTGATAAAACTTCCATATGAAGTTCCTTTCTGGAGACTCCATATAATAGCTCTTTTAGACTAAAAGACTTAAAGTAACTTTAAATATGGATCTATTCTATAGATCTTTAAATAAGTAATAATCTAAGTTTTAAAACATCGGACCCGATTTAAGCGGATAAAACTCTAAATATGAAAGTATACTTTGGGCATAATTTTAACATCCATAAAAGGGCCTCTTTTAAATAAGATGATAAAACCTAAGATTTCATTTCTAATTAAATATCTACAACTCGTACAAATGATTCCAAAACGTATATGATGAAGATTATTTCAGATTCTTCGCAGCCGAAGATAAAATTCTTCATTGCTTTTAAGTGATTTAATTAAGTTTGGTAATTTATTTGCAGGCTTGAGTCCATTTTATGCCCTTTAATGTCAATTATAAATATTATCATTTTAACTTACAAGTTTGGGGAATTAGAAGGCGTGATGCAATCACACTATTTCTATTTTCAGATCTTACACTTTATTAAGTAAAATGAAATCTACAACAAACTCCTTCATGCTAATTATATTCTTAGATATTATATTATCGCTTTTCTGCTCTAACTAACCTTTGGTCTGTATAGAATTACAAATTCAATTTTTGAATTAAATTGTTTATGTACTTTATTAATTATTTTAATTTCCTTAAAAGAAGTGAATCTCCTTTACAAATTATTTTTCATATTGCATTAACTCTCAATCGCACAGTGGATTAAAATAGTTAAAAGTTATAAAGAAATAAAAAATACTTATAAACAATTAAAAAAATTATTATCAAAACTAAATATTTTTAAATAATAGTTTTATTAAAAATTTCACATATAATAATTTCATTAGATTCGTCTTTCAAAAATTTTATTGTAGACAATGTAAATATTTACGTAAACGTTTAACGAAGTACATTCTTTAGTTTTTATAATTTTTTTATTATTATTTGTATTTTTTTCTTTATACATTTTTTGTATAACATGTTATGTACTCTTCTATGGAAAGCAATAAAGTCCCAAAAAAATCTATAATTTTCCCAAATGTAAAGTGTTATATAACATTTACTTACTTACAATGCGGCTCAATGCACTCAACTCACATCCTCACCATCAGATCGTACAGCTGAACAAGTATATTAGTGGCAGAAAACAAATGTATGGGAAAAAATTTCTATAAAAAAAACAATTTTTTTTTCTTTCTATCCTAAAGTGGTGGGTGTTGGCAAGCGCCAAAAGTATATAGAAGTGAAAAAATAACGTAAAAATATTCAAAATTTTATTAAACAAACAACTTTTTGGCAAAAGAAGGAAACAACAAAATTACTGAAATAAAATTAAAAAAAAATATTTAATAAATTTTATTTTCGCCTTCAAACAATTATGAAAAATATCTTCAGTATTGTGTTCATTTAAAACTGCGAAAGAAGATTGAAAAAGGGATGCCAAATGGTTAGAAATTTCATAGCAAAGCTCTTAAGAGAAGTAGAAATAATGTCCTAAATTTACTTAGTCATCATATGCATTACAAGTTTGTGATATTGTGTGATGATTCTGGAGATAAGGTCTAAGACCGAAAAAATGCTAATTTTTAGGGATCTTTTATTATCTTCTAATGTAAACAGCATATATTTGTTAAACTGTATAAAACATTGGAATATTTATATCAAATAGAAAATAAATATAATGTAAGCCTTTCATAATTATTGATATATTGCAACCCCTTTTTATACCCCCCGTCATATCAAGTGGTAAAGATGGAATGTTTACTTAGTTATTTCGTGTGTAACGCTGGGAATGAATCTTCAAAGACCCCATAACGTGTTAATATTCTTGTATCAATTCAAAACATATACATCTTATCTAGCATCGAAATTGTGAGTATAATACCCAAATATATCTGCCAGTACATAAATTTCTTTTTTCATTTTACAACATCTTTAATAAAGTAAGTTTTGTCATTAGTTGTCGATATCCGTATTTCAACTAATTAGCATACTTTTTCTAAACAACTACATTTCGAAGAACAGTAATTGCATAAGACCACTATTCATGAAGCATATTTTTCAAGTGAACTTTTAACTTTGAAAGATTGGTGCTTTATAACTTTGAAATATTGGACTCCATGCTCAAAATTTTGTCCGCGATGACATCTTCAAAAATAGTTACAGTTTTCGAACAAAAACAAATTTGCCCCACTGTGCTTTTGACAATAGAGTGATAATTTCAAAATTTATGTAAAAGAGGATCTTTAAGTTTTTGAATATCTATGACGTCCATAAAAGATTACAATTTGTATCAACCGCTCATAATTGATTATTTTGATTCAACCCATATTATCCTCACCAGACAGGAGGTCTAATCTTTCACTTTTGCAACTATCTCCAAGTATTGCCAGACTGGTCAAAAAATTCTTAGTAAGTTCTGATTCTTAATATAGTCCACATCTAGTCACTTCTGATTATCATTTTCATTTTTATCTTTGATAAAAAAATCAACATTACTAACTCTTATAGTTAACTCGTAATTATCCAATAAGATTCACTATTCACACTTTGTAAATTCTTCTGGTCTTATCGGTGTTATCACGGCAACAGCTCAGAAAATCTATAATTGCTTCTAGCAAAAATTTTATTGTGACTAGCTCATATATATTTAAATATAATGAGCTTTTGTGGACAACTTTGATTTCGCTACATAAATACAAAATTTTGAATACTTAAATTTTAACTATATTCCAAATTTCGTTTTATAACTATTTATCGAAAAACCTTTGATTTAATTAATATAAGGTTAAAGATTGGACCAATTTGATTATCCACTTTATATTTTCAATTAAATTTTAAATATTTTATAAAATTTAAAAATCAAATTTAATTTTAAAGTAAAACAAAATTCAAAGATTTGTTTCATGTCCCCAATTGAAGTCCTCTTTCTTGTTACTTCAAATATTTAAATATTTCAATTTATTTTATTTTTTCCTCTTCCTTTATTCAATAGCATTTGACACAATTACTAAGGACCTTTTTGGACAAATGAGAGGCTTTAACTAAAACTATAACATTTTTACTTCTATTCAATTTTCTTTATTATTTTTCATTATTCAGTCAATGTTTACCCCTTTATTTCTTTATTCACCTTAACATTATATTTTTCCAATGTGATGGAAATCAATCTCAAACCCTTCGTACTATCTTAATGGTTATGTAAAAGTTCAGGTGCCATAATTTAGAGATATTTAAGAAAAAAAGAGAGAAAAAATAAACTAAATAAATATCTCAACATATGCAGATTAAAATACCTCTTCAATTTTTTGTGAAGCTTCTCATTTTTTTCCAAAAAAAATAAATAAAAAATCTGTGCCAAAAATATAAAAACCTTTAACAGACCTACATAATCGAAAGTGTATGTGTGCATGTGTTAAGTCTTGTTATACCCTCCACCACCATAAGTAGTGGTATATTAACTTTGCCATTCCATGTGTAACGCTAAGAAGGAATCATTCAGATCCAATAATGTATAAATATTTTTGCATCAAATTAAAATCTGAGTCGATTTATTACAAAATAATCCGTCTGTCTGTTATTGGCACGTCAACAACATCAATAATTGACAGAGCTCAATGATGTTTGGACTGAATATTTGTTATAGGTCTGAGAAGTTTTCTCTTTAAAATCAGTAAAATAGGTTCAGTATATCAAAAAATATAGACCAATATCTGACACTAACTAAGTTCCAGCTAAAATTTTTATAAAACTGTCAGTTAGAAATCGACGAATTAGAATAATATTTGGACATAACATAAAGTTATAGGTTCAGTAGAAAAAAAGTTATAGACAAAAGTATTGCTAACTATATGACTCATTAAGTGTTTTTGTGTTTTATTAAGGAAAAATGGTTATATATTACATACGTTTATGAGTGTATGTGTGAGTATGTATATACGAAACGTATTTCCATTTGCATTTGTAGAGGAGGGTATTTAATATTCGGTTTAGCCAAATGCAGCATTCTCACTTATTTTTTCTTTTATAAATTTATTTGTCTGATTATCGTTTTAATGAGGTGCTTAACTTAGAATTTAGTAAGTTAAGTTTCCTTGAGTGTTGATAACATTTCATTGTTCGAAAGCATAAAAAAAGGATTTGTTTGTATTGAATAAAAGTGATTTAGATAATAAGGGATAAAATAATCGTCTGTCTAATGTATTAAGATTTTTTTGTAATAAACACATTTTTGTCTAAATGAAAAAAAAAATAACTGTGAAATGAAAGGATTCTCAAATGTGCTTTTTTGTTAAAAAGTAGTTAAGTTTAGATAAAGATTCGAAATTCTCATATCTTTATTTTCTGAGACAGTTTTGTTATTCATAATGTGATTATAGTTATAAAAAGATAATGTAATGTTATTATATAAGTATATATACAATAAACAGAGATCTTCTCTAGTACCACGAATAAAGAATGATAAGCTGTGATACATACTGCTGATGAAGTCAATAATCTTACCAATTTGATCACGCGTTCTTTCTGAATAGTTTTATCGTGGTCAATGAGCTGCTAAAATATTCGTGATTGATTTCTTATGTTCCGTTATAATATACATTGACCAACAATAACCAGAGATAACACCCTCTGTAAACTTTTATCATGACATCGAATTTACATGAATTATTATAAACCACAAAAGCCAAAAAATTATGTGCACTACCTTTTTATTAACATTTGTCCAAAGTGAAATATAAGGAAATTCTAGATATAAGCGAGAATAATTATTTTATTACGTTAACGACATCTTTGGTAAACGGCTTTAATAATTTCTATAATAAAAGCTTTAAAAGCTTTTTCTTCTTATCAGCAACACTAAACAATACAATCACTGTGCTCTACTCTATAATCAACCACTTGAACTTTAACAGCAGCAGCAATTTCAGAAAACAATCATCTTAAAATACAAGCTTTTTTAAAAATAATTGATTGTTAGCTACTCAATGGACTGTATAAGCGTTATGTACGAGACGGCAGCTTTTAAAATCTGAAAGAAAGAAATATTAAAATACGCAGCATATTTATGAGCAATAAACATAACAACAATAAAATTTCAAGACAAAATACTTACAACACAAAAGAACTTAACAAAACGGAATAATAAAAATAAAGAAAATAACAAAAAAAAAAACATCTAAATACTAATTACCGCCATAAAATTAGCCAAAGATGCTTCATAAAAACCGGCTTTTATAATTGCTTCACGTTGTGAACGTAACATCAGCAATAACAACATGCGACGATGTGATGGTTTCAAATTATACCAATTTGATAGTTGTACTGAAATACCAACCATAAGACTCTAAATTATGAAGGGACAAAAATAAAAAGTTGACGAATATATTACAAAAGAAGAATTTCTTGGTTTGTCAATAATTTTTATGCGCTAAAGGGAGATGGGGCGGGGGTTATTTTTTATGGCTGGCAATGAAAATTGTGATAAGAATAAAATTTAGATGTTTCTTCAAATGTATTACAAGTATTATTTTGGTGGTATTTTTGCTGACAAAGGTAAAAAACTCACCTCCAATTTTAGTATCTCACCACCATAACAATAAATAAAAAGTTGTAATAATATTGAAGTCAAAAAGGTGATATTAATGATTAAAACCAAAAATGTATTAATATGCTGTAAAATAAGAGAGAGTGAGAGAAAGAGAGAGGGAGAGAGATAATAAAAATAGTAAAACTGATATAATCTGTCTTAAAAAAGTCTATAAAGTCTTTATAATACTCCTGGCGGCAAAAAAAGTGTCTAAGGTAATTTCAATTATTTTTCAAGATCTATTGATACCTGGAAAACTGGTTTTATTACATATACATAATCCAAAACATTCCACTTGCTACAAAGTGTATCTTAGAGAGACAGTTTCCCACGCGGATTATAACATTACCATAGCAAGAGCTGTTCTCATAAACTGCATCTATTTCATAAAATTGTGTAGTATCTCTGGAATTAGACTTATTTTACTGGAGCAACCGGATTGTCTCTTAACGTTGCATATACGTGAAATAAAAAAGTAGACAACCGCCATTTTTAAAATCTTTTAATTCCCTCAAATATTCGCGCGGTGGAGAGGAAATTCCGTGAAACTATCATTGTAACCGTCGCTAACTTCATGCCAGCAGGAGTTAATAAATTGTGGTCGACTGACCGGTCACTTTCTAATTGAAGGAGAAGGTTAACTGTATCGTCCCAATTCCTTGTCCAGTATGTGGACCACAGAACCACATTATACACTTACATTTATTTAACTTATCCTATATACGTAGTACAGTTTCATAGTCAGGAGTTAAACCAGAACATAAATCATATCAGTTAACAAACATGTTTCTTACAACTGTTACAATAACCACAACATAGTTATAGTGATAACATACGATGAGTTCAACTTAATTGCCACAAGGTGTATAGCAGAATTAATAAATTAATTTTTAATTAACTTTTAATATATCATTATATCGGAGGTAGCCAACTTTTGAATAGCGACATTTATTCTTCCGAAAAATTCCGAGACTTAAACATAATTTCACGATAAAACATTACTATATAAAAGTCGATAGATACAAAATTTTTACAAAATTTTTCAAATTCCGAGACAAAATGAAGATCTAGCATCCATCCTTAAGTTTAAGAAATTTTAATCGAATACCTTCAGCATTTTAAATGTTACAAAATTTTGCATTAAAAAATTTCACTTAACAACACTTACCTTCACCATTTGATATACAATCACACATACTTGCAAAGAAGTCATTAGAAATTGTCCAAATACTATGGGACTATAAATATGACGTAGCTCGTTATATAAACTCAATATCAAATTATGATATTCTATATACGATTTTAATTTATTGTGCAGATCTTTGTCCGCTTTTAAAAATGTATTTCCTTCTATAGATTTTTGTAGAATTTTCAAATGCGACACCAGATTAATACAAAATGATACAAAAAGTCCATCTGTTGCCACAGCATACATTATGACTGATAATGTCACTAGACCTGTATAAACATAGGCAAATTCATAACCCGGAGAATGTTCAAAATCAAAAGAAAATCTGAAAATATTAATGGTTATAAATTAAAGGATTATTTTTTTTCAGCCAATCAAAGTTTATGGAGTTTTTTCCAAAATTATTCGTTTGTGGCGCAATTTGTATTATCATCTAAATATTAATATTAATTCAAATTGATGATAATACAAATTGCACCACAAAACGATTAAATTTAAAAATAAATCCATAATTTTAGATTGGCTAAATAGCTTTGCTTGGCGTATTACAATTTTTGGTGGTTAAGAACCCAAAATAGTTCCATAAGCGAATTCATTAGCGTGCAATGAATAGTATATCTCAAAATTCAACCTGGTTCTTAAAAAAGTTGGAAAAGAATTCAAAGGTCTGCCGTCAAACCAAACTAAACAGTATAGAAAAAATTTGTTCGTTGCTAGAAAACCTGGATGAGGTCGAAGGAATAATGTTTGCTCAATGCTCGTTCTATTTGGTAAAGTTAAAATTATATAATATATATACAATGCTCAAAAGGACTCTGACAGGAAAGTTACTAAATATTTAGAGGCCAAAATTAAACTCGAAATTTGAAGTCAAGTTTTCCAAAAAGTATTCAGGCTACACAATGGATAATGGATGATAAAACGTATGTCCTGGCAGATTTTTTCACATTCTTTTAATCAAAATTGTATGTTGTTGATGCTCGAGGGAATATTCAAGAAAAGTTTGGACTCAAAAGCAGTCAAAATTTCCCAAAAAAATCTTAGTATGACAACCAATATTCATATGCGAAAGAAGAAATCAATAATTTGTTATAACGGACCCTATAAATATTGAAATTTACATTATGGAATGCTTACGAAACAGGTTGATTTCATAATGTGTCCACTTGTTTTTGGCCCAACTTGGCATCATGTCACTAGGGTTAATAAGTCCTTGAGTGGAATACAACAAAAAATTTGGTATTTATACCGAGGGAGTCAAATCCTCCAAACTGCCCGGAGTTAAAGCCAGTGAAGGTATATAATAATATCGTTTAAAAAAATTTAAGATCACAAAAAGTATTCAAAAGTGTGGTCGATTTTAAACGGAGATGGAAAAGCAAAATGACACAATGCACTATAAAAAAGATAATGGAAGGGTTTCCAAAAAACGTTCAAAAACGTAGGTCAATACAGCTTGGCAGGAGAGTTTATTATTGTCCTACGCAGATCACTAATAGAGACCAGGAAAATCGGTGCTTTTCACAAACAATTATAGACCGATATCTGAGACAACCTCAAAATTCCCACATTTGACTTTTTAATTGAAAACAAACAAATTTAAATAATATTTTGTCAGTACGTACAACGATATATAGTTTATCACAGAAAATATCTTTATGTTGGCTATAACAAAAATTTTTCATTTATCAATGTGTTTGTGTGTTCGAAATATGCTTTTGAATATATTAGGGAATAAATGTGTGATGTAATGTGTTTGTTACCACAGATATGTATTGGAGGGTATTGGAGAATCGACACAGCCAATATATATCATTCATACCAATTTTTAATTTGATTTCAAGAAAGCTTCATCCGATAAACCTTGAAGAATACTTTATAATATATCTGCATTTGTAATTTATCTTTATATGATTTAAAAGTTATTTGCATTCGTATTTAAACATTTCAAAATTTTGAACAGTTGTGAGTCAGTTTTTTAATGTGAATCCTGTGAATATCAAATTTCATCTAGCTGATCAAAAGTTCTAAATTTATTTATTATAAAAGATCAATTCTGCTCAGTGTGCATTGCATTAGAATACACACAACTAATAATGATCGTTTCATGAAGAACACCGAAATATGTAGATAATGTATTTCAGACATTACAAATTCTGATTCAATTTTCCAACATTTATTGAATTAATGTCATGTCAGGAATTTCGTAAAGTTAGTAAATTTTCATCCCATCAACAGCATAATTGGTGGAAGTATTCAAGTTATTTTAATTAATAGAAATACTCAGTACTAACCTCATTGGCATCGGTAGCTCCAAAACAATTTCAGTATTTCGTATTAAAGCCAGAAAAATCTTTAACAATGGAGCAGACATAAAATACAAACCAGTGCAACCTACTGATATCCAATATAATTTCACCATCCAAAAAGCAATACGATTGGCATTTTCTAACAGACGTTTAGCAGCTGGATCTTTTACTACAAAAAGAGAGTAAAACATTAAATTTATAATGTCAATCAATTTATTTCAAGATTTTCCCCCTTCACAATGGATATAAACTTAATAGTCAAAAAGAGTAGGCAAATTGTCCTATTAAATTTTTAATACAACTGAAAATACTTACAATCATGATACATCGTTTCTAGTTTTGTCATCAATGCGACAAAACGCCATTTGTAGCTAAGGAATGTTGTTATTTTTATAACAGTCAAAATGTTGGTAAAACAAATACTTAAACTTGCTGTTGCCAATTCTAAATTGTCAATATAATAAATAGAATAATCTATTAAAGGCCATTGGGCCGACATGACAAACATTAGAACGGCAAAATATACAATGTTACGCCATTTTCCTAATAACTCAGATTTATCACGTACCAACTGATGACCCATTATACGCAGGCATTGCTTTTGTCTTCCAAATAATTCAATCATTTTGTTACAATTAGATACACAAAAGATTTCTCTTTCTGTCGTTTTTAGATTTTAGTTTATTTTTGGGCGTTAAAACAATAAATTGCGGCCAAGTTTACTTCTAGTGTAAGACACCATTCAAGACAGAGAATATAAATAAGTTAACATGAAACTCTTAAGAGCTTAAAGTTATTTAAAGTTGTTTGTCTGACGTTTTGTTATTGTTTGACGACTGGTAACAATAAATTTTTGTAAGTAAATTATTGTCAACATGAATGGGAGGAAACTGTTTTGCATTTCATTGTCAACATTAAGTCAATCCTTTTATTTTCTGTCTTGGATTTGTTATTTGCTGAGGTTGATAATAATGGGTTATTGTTTTTTATTAATTACTGACAATGATGTTGGAAGTCGAAAAGAGAAAAGTGGGTGAAATTAAAAGTTTTCTAAAATAAATTTTTAATAGGAAAATTTTATTTTAAAATCATGCAAAATCGTTAAAAAAAACTTAGATAGATTTTTATATCTATAAATATTCAGGATCTATT
Organism: Cochliomyia hominivorax; assembly: GCA_004302925.2. Taxonomy (NCBI): domain Eukaryota; kingdom Metazoa; phylum Arthropoda; class Insecta; order Diptera; family Calliphoridae; genus Cochliomyia; species Cochliomyia hominivorax. The sequence continues at coordinate 77,321,231 of PYHX02000467.1, forward strand.
CAGCTATATATTTTCTGAACCAATAATAAGACCTGATTTCGTAGAGTTTTATCAGAGTCTTCATCACTTGTCGATTGAAGAATGTATTTCAAATTGTAATTAATCAAGATCAGCCCTCAAATGCCATTTACTATAAATAAGTGGACATTAAGAAGTCTTATGAATGGAGGAAGCTTTTTTTGTTAATATTCCATTGTGTTAATATCTGTATTTGTAGAACAGATAATTGATTTTCTTTTGCCACAACATTATATCGCTTGCAAAACCAAGAACTTTCCCACCTCCATTTTCCCTCAGATCCTACATCCAATCATTATCTGAGCCGATTTAGCTATGTACGTCTGTCTCTCTAACCCTCTGTCTATTGTTGGCACTCTCATATCCACAAACAAAAGAATCAGATTTGTCCTGAGTATATGTTATTATCCTGAAAAGTTTTGTACATTAAAAGAGATAGACCAGTATTTAACGCAGCCTCAATTCGAAATTATATGTAATTGATTTTTCGATTTTAGTAAGATTTTTTGTGGAAAATTATAATTTAGTTAACTAAAGTGATTTTAGGTTTTTAGAAATCTTTTCATTTGGTAATTTTTTACTGAAATCTGATTTTTGTAATTTTTTTTTCTAAAATTTGATTTGAGGTAAATAATTTGTGAAGTAAAAATCTTGTTTTAGTGATTTTTTACTGAACGGTTATTTAAAAATCCGAACTAAGCATTAAAAAAATTCGATCTAAATTTCAGTTCTTAAAAACTTTGTCGATACCGATACGTTTAATCCCTTAATTATTCATTAGAAATGGGATCATTGCGATATATTTTAAATATATTTTGGGATAAGTGTAGTGTAGAGTGTATAGGATTCGTGTTCATTTTTATTATAGAATTTTCAATTGTGCCACTTAATATCAAGAAAATTACTATAACATTCCTGTCATTAACAAACGTAACAGTAACAATATCCTCAATGTACTATTCAAACACACATTTAATTATATGTTTTATATTTCATTCAGTTTGTTATGATTATAATGTCACATTTTAATTATTGGGGAGACTAAAATAATTTAAACTTAAAGGATTTGAAATTACTAAATTCAAAATAAAAAAATAACAAAACCAAATAAATTATTTAATTTCACAGGAATTTCATCATCATCAATCATTCACAAAACAATCGTTAGCTTATAACACTAAACAATCGGAATGAAAAAGGTTAAATACCCTTTTGTCTCTGTATGTATCTAAATCACGAGTACACAGGTAGAGATACGTTAATACTTTAAATTTTTGTCTCACAATTGATGTTTGGTCGGTCGGTCAGCCGCAGAATCTGTCGTAAGCTTTACTTTCTTTTAATTTGCTTTTTTCAACAACCTTTTTCTCGACACTCTAAAAAGAAAAGAAACAACAATCTTTTTGTCATTTAACTGATGTTTGATGAAGCGTTTAAGTGATAAATATCTTTTTTACGAGATTATTTTTGCGTTTGTTTTGAGCAAATGTTTAGTTGTCATAAGTTTATAGTTAAATATTCAACACGTGCTAAAGATTTATTTAGAATTGAACAAAAGAGTTAAAAAAACAAAGAAACAGGGTGATAGTGGGACGAAAAATTTGTCATATGATGAGTTTTTGAAACCACTAAATTATTGCTTATTGCTCACCATTATTATAATTAATATCCGAACTCTGTTATGTACTTCAACACTTAAATATATAAAATGGGTATACAAAACGATTAAAATTAATAACATAATATAGTTGAATCGTTGAGTTGACATTGCCGAACAACACTATAATATAGTTTGTGAATGATTTGAATGACCTTAACAAGTTCGCACAATTTCGATGTTAACAGACAAAATATATAGAGAAAGGAAGTAAATGCTAGTTTAGATATCCTAGTCGATGAAGCCCAATTTTTAATTGGGAACTATCCAACAACTATTTGAATCTACTAAAGATCTGCGAAGATATATATAATAATATATTTGCACCTTAGCTTTTACCATTCCAGTCATGCAAAATTTGCGAATTCCATGATTAAATACGAATATAATATAATACAATATAATATAATATAATAATATAATATAATATAATATAATATAATATAATATAATATAATATAATATAATAATATAATATAATATAATATAATATAATATAATATAATATAATATAATATAATATAATATAATATAATATAATATAATATAATATAATATAATATAATATAATATAATATAATATAATATAATATAATATAATATAATATATTATAATTGATATCACGCCAGTGTGGAAACGAAGATCTTACCGATGAAATGTTCAACAAAGAGATATAAAGATTCTACCGATATAAATACAACAAATCATTAAGACATTTTCCTTTCATTTTAGGAACTTTCCTAACTTCAACATCACAGAATTTAAAACTTCCTCGAGATACCTTAACTCAAGCATTAAAACTAAAAGTGACTATGTTCAAGTTGTTTCTTCAAATCATCTACACAGAGCAACGAAGATCTCACCAATTAAAGAATATGATAATAATGCACAGTGGGGCAGAATTGATTTTTAGGAAATAAAATAATAACTTTTGATCGGCTGGATGGTTTAACAATCCAATAGCTGAAAACTGTATTATTATTACTTTGTATTAAATTGGTGCTCCATGTTTCTTAACTTTTTTAATTAGGTTTTAACCATTTTTTATATCATATATCCTTTGTTGGAACCATTAAAACCATGCTTAATAATGATACTTATTTCTAATAGATTTCAAGTTATTTGCATTTGGATTTTTAACTTTAAAAAATTTGCAAGGATCAAGTAGAAAGGAATTTCGCAACTTAAGTATATGAAAATCTTGAAATTTTAAATATTTTGTTGTTAAGGTTTGATCCAAGTATCACATTGTGTCGATTTTTTCTTATGTTGTTGTCTACAGTTTTAGAAATATCAAGTCAAAATAAAAATTTTATGTATTTCTTAGTTTTTTTCTTTTAAGTTAATTGGCTTCATGTGAGTCCAAAATATGTTAAAACTCTGTGCCAGAATTACCATACAAATTTTAAAAGATACTGATGATGAGGTTACAGAGACTGGTTCATCATTTCATTAATTTCAATATCAAAGATTTTTCACTAAAGACAATAACAAGAGCCAAATTTAATAATTCTTTTTGAAGTCTTAAGAGGTGTTCTCAGACATTGGTCTATATATATTTTTAAATTCAAGTGATTTGCCCGATTTTAAATAGGAAACTTATCAGAACCAAGACAAGTAATCATACCAATTTTTATTGAGCTCAGTCAATTATTTTATATGAAATTTAGATTTTATTTTGATTCAGAAATATATATCTTATGGTGTCTTAGATGAGCTCTTTTTGTCATTACAATTGGAATAATAAAGTTAATGTATCCTCTTCAGCTCTTATTGGTTGTATGTAAATATCAATTTTTTTCTGTGTATTGATCGATATGAGCCAAGTTGTTGGCGCTAAAACCCTCTACCGTACGATATCGGACAGGTGACTATAAATCTGAACAGATTCCTCGAATTAAAAATTATTATAACGAAATCTAAATCACATCTTAAATGTTATTCTAGTATTCGAAGTAGGAAGCAAACAAATTATAAAGTAACCAATTTGGAATTTGATAACGAACTTGAAAAGCAGTCAGTTTGATACATTTCTTTTAAACATGATCTGAGGACTGGCCTTTGCAAAAAATATATATTTTAATATTAACTTAATGAGGAGCAAATATTTGTAGTATTTGCAAACATTACCTCCTCCTTTATTTACTTTTGTAATAAAAAACTATAATTCCAAAATGAATCATTAATAAAAATCAATATCCTCCTTTAAAAAACTCTTAACATTTTAAAATAATTAAAACAACTTGTTTGATATTAAACCAAACCCCTGAGGTAATTATCTAATTAAAGTTGCGTGTATTTTTTATAATTTTATAATAACATTATTAAACTTGCATTATCTAAAGAGAAAGTACAATCCAGTACCTTCAACTTTATACATCTAACTAATGATTTATTTGAAGAAAACTAATCATGATAAAAAAAACCAAATTAAATCATGTTGATTTGAAATTACCAAAAAAACAAAAAATCCATAACCTACTGACTTACAGCCAAAAAACCATCAGCAAAGTTTAATTAAACATGAATGGAACAAAAAGCTGAAAAAATATTGCAAACTATGATTAATTGATAAATGAATGAAAGATACAAAGAAATTGTTTATAAAAAATAGCAACAAATAAATTTCAAATAACTCCAAAAAGGGAATAATTATAATGATTATAATCATAAAGATGAGCAACAGGTCAAGAGCATTAAATTTATTAATAAAATTTTTTGATGATTTTTAAACAAAAATTAAAATTACTAATTTTTTTATAAAAGAAATATATTTTTTTATTAAATTTTGCATAAAACAAGTATTAACTAACACAGAAATTATAACAAATTATTAACAAAAACAACAATAACAATATGTTGTCCTCTTTTCTTTTTCTAGGTGGAAAAAGTTAAAGAAAGACTACAATTCAACTAACTATAGATAAATTTTTTAATAGAAATTTGGTGGCAAATAAGCATTGTTATTGGTTGCACCACCAATGGCACCACTTTGTACTCCACCAAAATTGCCAGAGCCGGTTTGAACACCTCCAAATGAGGCAGAACCAGTAGCATGGGCAGAAACACCAGCACCAGTACCAGCATCAGCACCACCCAATGAGCCAATAACTGAGGTAACAGGAGCAACACCTTCATCGGTAACTTGGCTGGTGCCACCCAAAGCATCATATTGAGCTTGAATTTGTTCTTGGGCATGATGGGCTTCTTCGTTGGTCTTGTACTTAATGAAGAATACTTCAGGTTTGGCAGTGGTGGTGGGATGTTCAACAACTTCGGCTTGAATATCGGAAGCATCGGTTTTTTTGCTGAGCACATAAATGACAGTTTTCTCCTCATTGGGAGCTGGGCTAATTTTGATGGCAGTCTTCTTGTTGGATTTAGAGGGTGATTTAATGAATACAACATTGTAATTCTTTTTGGGAACACCAACAGTAATGTGTTTTTCCTTGTAATCTTCATCTACATCTTCAGGAGCGGAATGGATAAAGAAACGTTTTGAAACAATGGCTTGTGGTTGCTGTTGTTGTTGATGTTGTTGCAATTGTTGATGACCACCGAAACTAGATTGTTGTACGGTTTGACCAGCTTGGAAGAAAGCACCACCCGAAGATGAGGTTGAAACACCAGTAAAACTACCACCAAAACCACCAGCTGATTGCTGGTTATAGTTGTAACCCTGAGGGGCAGCCAAAGAGACGGCACATAAACACAAAACCTTTAAAAGAAACAAATAAAAATAAATTAGATTTTCAATTTTTTACCACAACACAATTTCAATCCTCACAATGAATCCACGCATTTCTAAGCTTAATTTTTCTAACTAAAATAGTTGAATTGAAGTTGTTTGTTATTGAATTGTTGTTTTGCTTGCTTTAGCTTTTGAACTTGTACTGACTTCTGTACCGCAATGCCAACTATTTATATACCTCAACACAATAATCTTTCTTCAACGATCATCGCCCAAATTTCATATTTCTTTGTAATGATCATCGAAATAAAAAAAGGCAAAGTGGTAATAGAGAAAATTAAATTTCGGTTTTTTTCTATATTCTTTTTGTATAAAAAATTAAATATTTACCTTTTCTCTGATGGCGATTAATAAAACATTCACTTAGTTATCAGAAGTTTATTGTGGGTTTAATAAATTAAAAACAGTAAATAAAATGATCTTTTAATAATTTAAAAAAAATACATTAAACTTGAAATGTTATTGCCACGAACCTACAAATTTAAATCAGTATAGTCCATTAATTTGGAAAGGATGGAATTAGAGATCGCTTAAAATATAATATTTTTGATTTAAGTTACTACTAATGAACGCATGGACTTTTTTAAAGATTCTGCCTTTACAGATAATGATATAATTGCAAAACGGCTCAAAAATATGAATTTATAAAATCCTATTCACTTAATTATTAACTTCTTATAATGCAGATGTTCCAAGTGGCTAAATTTGTCCATTTTCAGTCTCATTTAGCCACCGAATATTTAATTTTGCCATTTAGGATTTTTTTTGCAATTTTTATTTACACTTAATCATTTTTCTAATGGCTAAATGGACACATCAGACTGTCCATAAAGCACTTAAAAAGAAGGTTCCTCATAAAATTTTCCTTAAATTTGTATACCATTCTCTGTAATCAGCGGTAAATCTGTCTCTAAAGGAACTTTAAGAAAAATATTTTTTCTTAAAGGATCAATTAAAAATATCAAAAACAAGATGGTTATTAATTGAAAAGTTAGTTCTCAGAATTTTGGATCAATAAGACGAGCTTAAGGCTAACTTTTGAAAATTGTTGAATGTCGAAAAATGCCATAGAGCTTATATTCCTCAAATGTATGAAGACCAATATATTCGATTATATTTGACAAATTTAATTTTATGGATGATTTCTTTTATACCCTCCACCATCAGAAGTGGTGAAGGGGGGAATTTCTAATATCCAAGTCCCCATAATGTATATAAATTATTGTGTTTAATCAACATCTGCTTTAAATCATAGACAGAGTTTGTCTGTTGTTGACACTCTCACATACACATAATAATTGACCGAGTTCATTGAAATTTAGCCTGAGTATTTGTTATAGTCCTGAGAAATTTCTTATTTAAACCAGTAAAATCAGTTAAATATATTGAATAATAAACATCAATATCTAAGAGAGTCTCTAAATTCCAGAGAAGATCATCCATTGAATTTTAAATTATAAATTGAAAAATTGGAATTAAATTTTACCTTTTACCTTTTCTACAAACATTTTTTAATTAATGCTTAAATAAATATTTTGTTGTTTTTGCTTTAAATTTTTTGTCAATATTTTAATATTTTTTAGCCATTAAAAAAATCAAAATCAGAGTCGATTTAGCTATGTCTGCCTGTCCTTCCATTTGGCTGTTTTTGGCGCGCTGGCAGAGATCAATGGAATTTAGCCTGACTATTTGTTATAGTTCTATTTTAAACCGGCAAAAGTGGTTCGGTATATATAAAAGATATATATCAATATCTAAAGAAAGCTCAAACAAAAACTTTCGTAAAACTGTTAATGTTAATAAAATTAAAGAAAAAATTAGAATAAAATTTTGCCATAATTTAAGTTATACACTAAACAAAACATAAAGCAAAATCAACGTTGAATAAAGTTGATTTAAGATTGAATAATTTTTTCTTCATTTGGTTTAAATTGAACGTCTTTACGTCTTTGTGGTGAAATAATATTCCACATATTAGATTCTTTGATATTAATATATAAAATTATAAAACGATTAATTTTTTAAATTAATTTTAATTACTACAAATTCAAGTAGTAAAAATTCAAGAATATTTTCATGAAGATGTATTTGCTGTGCAACAAAGACCATTTTTTCTATGAAGCAAAATCATAACTTAAAAATGTTAAATTGTTTACATTTTAATTAATTTTACACTGATTTTTTCTGTGTTTATATACTTTTTTATTACCATTACAAAAATATTCGAAATCGGTTTAGCAGAATATAGTATTTTTGCTTATTTTTTTTTTATTGTGATCTTAATCCTATTTCCATCTTCGAAGAAAGGGTGAATTACAAGTCGCCTATGTTCATATTTCTTTAATAACAAATATCTTAATAATAATTCAACCACATTTTTTGCAATGATTTGGCATTCCGAATTTGAATTTTTTATACAATTTTTTGTATTAAATTCATATAGATTTCTTCGCTCATTTATCGATAAATATTTTATAACATGCGCTGTTAAATTTATTGATCTCACTGTGTTGAAATAGTTTAATTTATTTAATTGTCTGGTAAATTAGTCTGATAATATCGCTTTAATTTCTTTGATGTACAAAATTGAAAATGAAAAAATAAAAAAATCTCCGTTAAAATTTTTTATTATTAATATCAATTTTAAAAACTTTCTTTTTAATATAAAATTTTATGGTTTTTTTCCAAAGTAAATAATAAACCATTTTGTTTTAATTAAATACAGTAAAAATTTAATTAAAACTTATGCAATTTAAATATTTTATTTATAACCTTAATTGAAATAGGAAAATCCTAATAATCCTTAAATTTTACGTATTAAATCTACTCTGCGTGCTTGATCGTTTCACTCGAAGAAATGAATTGCATCCTGACAGATTTGCACGAATGCTTTCTTCTCCCAATCTATATTACAGTAGTCAATGGTGATGAAGGCAATATGCTCAGACATATGCTTGATTGGTTGAAATCGGATTATATTTTTTCGTAGATGAAGGATCAGTGTTACCGTTGGTGCGGCATTAGCCGCAAATTGCGACATTTTTAACTGCCTGTGACTTCTTATATACTTTTTCAAATTTCCCCCTTTTGACCCCTTTTTATAATTTAGATTTTCGGCATAAAACTTCATGAAATTTCATAAATTTGGCTTAGAAAAACACAATAAATTAAAAACGATGGAATCATAAAAATTCATCGACAATGCGTCTACGAAATTATGATGGAAATCAAAATAGTGATAACTTTCAGAAAAACCTAATTGTTTTGGTGAATTAAACCTATGACAACTTTTGTTCCGCAAATCAGCTATTAGATGCGACATTATTTTCCAAAATCCCCTTTTTGTGTTACTTTTCGAAAAATCTCAACGGTAACGATGGAAGCAATTTTAAGAAATTTTTAACATTTCATATAATATATTCCGTCTCTTATGAACTCAATGCTTTTGGGCAAAATTGAATAAAATAAGATTTAAAAAATGAAAGCATCACCTTTTCAGCACCAGACTTTACTTTTGAAAATGCCAAATAGGTCATTTATGGGATTCACATCCGGGACCGCGATGGCCAATCAACGACTTGTATATCATTAGCTGATAAATAATCTTTGACTAACTTCGATGAATGCTTTGAGTCTTTCACATGCTGAAACATTGCGACATTTCAATGCGCAATATTATTTGGCTCATAATGTTCCTGAACTTTTATTTAAAATTCTATAAAAAGACCAACTACGCTGTCGAAGACATGTTTAAACCAAAAATCTGCCACCCTCTTATCTCTGGTAGGTCTACGATGTAAGCATTTTTATCTTGACATACTCCATGAAAAATTATTTAATTTTCGCTGTAACTCTCTTGGCGCCGAGAAAAGCCTGAAATTTATGTAACTTTTAACAAATCGGTGCATATTTTTTTCTAACTTTTATACACTTCAGAAAAATTTTTCGTAGCAGTCATCGGGCTTAACACTTATACTTGTTTTAAACTACCTTAAATGTACGTATCTAATTTAAAACTCTCCTAAAATAGGGTCTTATGCTTAAATGGTTCTTAAATATGGACCACTTTCATTGAATATAATGACCTTTTCCATATTTCACTTCAATTTTATATGAAGCTTTTTTCAACACACACGTGGCCGAATATAGGGAGGAAGAGCATTGTAAAGGGAATGCGAAACGCCATGTTTTAAGGATACAAGGATTTAGCAGACTTTTTAAAATAACTATAAATACTCCAACTAAAAACAAACTTAAGTTTTTAATCAAAAAATGTGTTATTTTATTTCAAAAGTTGTAGAAAAATTCGAAGACTACATAATTCCATTTAAGGCATACTACAAGGTCGAATATTGCTTTCTCACTCTAGTCCTTTGACTTTATTCAAGATTTTAAATAAACATATATATTTTATATTAATAAATTTAACTAAAAATTAATAATTATATATTAATATTCATACTAAAAACTCAGTGACCTTCTTCTTTGCTCTTTGCATTCGTGCCAAAAATATTTTAATATAATTTAATAACAGTTATTTTGAAATATTTTTAACTAATTTACATATTTAAAACTGTTTATATTCATTACAACACATACAAATATTACCAAAAAAAATGTTATATTAACAATTTGTCATCACATCAAGAAACTCCAATTAGTGCATGTTGACGTATGAGTAATATTTTGCACAATATAAACATTTTGCAAACACTTACAAAATTATAATTATAATTGTTAAATCTTCTTAATAAAATGTTTAAACAAAAATATACAAAATGATTTATCAACAATTAAACTCTATTAAACTATAATTTACGACTTTTTCGTCGATAACTTACTTACAATTTCTCACAATTTATAAAACTTTTTATTCATACATTTTTATACCCTCCACCACCACAAGTGGTGTAGGGGGTATATTTACTTTGTCTTTTCATAAGTAACGCTAAGAAGAAATCGTTTCAGACCCCATAACATGAACATCGATTTAGCTATGTCCGTCTGTATATAGTTGGCACTCTCACATCCATAATTATTGACAGAGCTTAATAAAATTTGTCCTGAGTATTTTTTATAGTCCTGAGAAGTTTCCTATTTAAAACCAGCAAAGCCGGTTTAGTTTATTATAAGATATAGACCGATATCTAAGGCAACCTCTAAGTTCAAGCGAAGAACTTTCATAAAATTTTAAATTATAAAACGACAAATTCGGTACATTAGGAAAAATTTAAATATACTGCATACATTTGTGAGTGTATGTGTGTCTATTTAGGAAATATAATATATCTACTCACACGCATTTATGGTGGAGGGTATTGAAGATTTTGCATATCCGACTATAGTATTCTCACTTATTTTTATTCCCAAATAAATTACATTATTATGAATCAAAATTATTTTATAAGCGGAAATCAAACTACACACATTATATTAACACTTGTAAACTTTTTTCGTAAAAAACAAAAAAGTACATGCATACATATTTAATTACAGGTAGATTTGTATATGAGTATGTGTGTGAATAAATAATAAATCAAAAATGTTTGTAATAAATTTTGTTATGTCAATTAATTACAGACGAATACACCCATAAAATTAGAAAAAACTCACTTCATCATCTTGAAAAGTAATTATTTTAATTATAAACAAAACCAGTAGCTGTGTTTTATGAAGACAAACACAGAAACAGAGAAAAAACAAAAACGTCATCATTGCGTGATCAAACATCAAAAATACTCCTACGGCAAGATGGATATTTGACAGCAGAAATGTCAATAAAATCTTAACGACAAAAAAATTGTTTCATATTTATTTTTTTGATATTTAAATATAATAAATTAAAATTTCATCTAAAAAATTACAACATTTTCCAAAATTCCAATGAAGTGTATATTTACACCTTAAACTTTGTCTATTTCATTAAAATGATTATTCTGTCGTAAGAGGAGCCAAAAGTATTCTTTGAATAATTAACCTCTATATCACTATATCTCCCAATCTATTTCTTGGAAATAATTCTGTAACTGTTGAACTGTAAGAGATATCTCCAGGAGTTCAAGTGCATATAAGCGCAGGAACGTAGTAGGTAGCCTTACCAATTGAAACACTCCATATTGTTTGTATGTGCACTGATACATATTCCTATAAACGCATATATTTTTTTCACTATTTTTGATTTATATATTTTGTTCTCATTCATTTCTTAAAGAGAGGCAACTTAAAGGTACTTTCTTAATTTAAACAAGGTTTTTCTAAGTTTTGTTATGTGTCTTTTTCATGCGATCAAATGTTTTTAAATTTTTGTTTCTTATAATAAATAAAAAAGTTTTTCTTAAATATAACACAGGAAAAATCATTCAGTATGCCAATTTATAACTGATAATTTTACAAAAGTTGTTTGCTTTAATTTAGTGGTTGCCTCAAATATAGGTCTATATTTTTGAATATACCAAACCAATTTTGGTGATTTAAAATTGGAAACTTCTCAGCACTAAAAGAAATACTGAAGCTAAATTTTGTTGAGCTCTGTCAATTATTGTAGATGTGAGTATGCTAACAACAGACAGACAGATAAAGCTAATTCGATTTGATTTGATGCAAGAATATGAATACATTCTGTGGTCTGAGATGATTTATTCTTAGTGTTACTTGTGGTTGTGAAGGCTATAAAAAACATTTTGAGTGACAAATAGGTTATGGGGGAGTTGAAAAATTTGTTCCTCTAATCTGTCAAAGATTGATTTTGAATTTCTTATAAACAACTTAGTTACCCAGTAATTTGTTTAACAATTTTTTTTCTCCAATATGAACTCCGGTCAATGTTCAATTACTTTTTTATATAAAAAAGCTTCAAACTGAAATTTAGTTGATTAATTTAAACATTAATTTTCTTTTCTTTTATATTATTTTCTTTTTTCAAATATCTGGAGATACAAATTAATAGAAATTTCATAAAAAATAACTCTGACACAAATAGTTAGACAAGATGTTAACCGTCAATTAATTCATGGTTTATTAAGACGTTAGAAAAAACAAACATAGAAGATTAATGTTTGATAAAAAAAAGAAGATTTGAAATTCGAAACCTTATTGACAGGGTGCTATAAAAAAGTCATAAATTGTAATTTGATTTTATTTCAGTAAATACTTATTTAAGCCATAAATACCATTTTTAGTTAAAGTAATTACAAATAAAATAAGCCCAACCCTTTGGATTTATCTACGAAAGTGTTTAAAGTAGTCATCGTTACAACATTTTTAATTAAATTTAATTTCATTAACGCAGAAAAATACATGAAAACTTTAACACCCAAAAAATACTCGATCTTCAGCTTATAAAATTGTTAGTTTTTGTAAAATAGGATTTTATGTGTGAAATAAAACAATTCAAATACTTTTTATTACAATTTTACAGAATTATCTAGTGATCTACTTTAACAGTACACAGAGAGTTATAATTGATATTTGAATACCCTTCACCACCACAAGTGATGAAAAGGGTACATTTACTTTGTCATTCCGTGTGTGACACTAAAAACGAAATCATTGAAGACCCCATAATGTATATATAATCTCTGTATGTCTGTCTGAACTGCTGTAAAATTATTATTTATTAAGTTATTAAAGCCTCATTACAATTACAAATTTATCAAGATAATTCAAGAGAAAAAAATAAATGTGTGATAACTCATGGGGTGGTTGGACTAATAGCAAATTAAATGAAATGTTGCTTTATTAAACTTATATTCTCTCTGATATCGCACAACGATTTTTGCTTCACGGTACCCGGTTGAAAGTTCAACTCCACACAAAAATTGGAAATCAAGACTCTTCCCGTGATTAAAACTACAGCCACTATGATGATTCCTAAGGGTCACACTAAGTGTGTGGCTGGAACCGCAGTTATTATAGAACCTATCTCACGTGATACCAGTTTTAAGCCTTAAGGTAGATTTCAGAATCCACTCGACTACTACCAGTTGAATTTCAAACAATTCTAAATAAGTGACCTATCGCTTCACAGCCAACATACATCAACAATAACTACAATAATTACAACACCAACTTCGAATAGCTCCGTCAAATATGAGACTTTGGTCCGGTTGTATGACACCGTGAAATAACAAAACGAAGGTTACAAAAGGGACACATAATAACGTTGCAAAGTAGGAGCAGCAATAATAAACAGTAAGGACAGCAAGGGAGTGGAACATCTAAGTGGAATCGTAGAATCAGCAGAAAACTGTCATCGATCATCCTCTTATCTATAAACCGGTCACAAACAAAAACTAAGAAGCACGAAGATGTAGCAGAAATCCTCTGAAACCAACTTGAAATACCTCAAAAGTTCGAAAATTATTTCTAAAAATCATTTTGGAACCATTGTGTATCCTTTTAGAGATGATACTTTCGTTATTCCACAAAACATCAAAACAGACACAGTAATCCAGGTGTTTACCCATGGGGGAAGCAGTTTTAAATGGTTTTCTTTCTCAACGTACTTTGATTATATTTTCTATATCTGCACGAAACAAAACTTAAAAATTAAAAGTGATCAGAGCAGCTTCTGATAACTGCTTTGAACTATTCATTCGTCAGTCTGAAAAGGGACATTACTGTTAAATTTTCCGAATTCCGAACCAGTCATTGTATACACTATATATACTTATCATTATTATTTGAAGATGACAATCAATTGTCAACCGCTTTACCGGTTTCTTGTAAAATCTATACTAAATTAATCCTTCAAACAATTTTTATCTGCCATAATTATTATTCCGACTTTATGCTTCTTCTTGGTTTAAAAAAATTCTAATCTGAGAAATTTCAATTTCTTAAGATAATATTGATACATAAATAACAAATCGAAATAATTTCAAATCGTGCTAAAGAACAGTACCATTTTATTATTCGATTAATAGAATAATAAGTTCTATTATGAATATAGTGAAATAATCGGAATTAACTTACGAATTTGAAGTAGTAGGAGTTTTACTACACTCACGTTTATTGATAATTATGGAATTTATTCTTGATGTAAACGAAAGACATGTAAGGACACAATAATTTCTTTCAAATGAATTATGACTCAAAAGATTCTATTCCTCTAGATATTCCGAATATCATGTTATGAGACCAACATGAAACACAAAGAATTTTAATACGATTCAATAACTTCTAAGAAAATTACATAAATCTTATATGCGATCAGTAAAGGAAAAAGAAATGAGAAGTCACCTCCAAAATTTCAATAAGGGAATTAAGTTGCCCTATATGAAAGTCAAATAAGATAAAAAAGTAAAATGGCAACAATTATAAAAATACCAAATATAAAACAAGGATTTATTTACATAAAATCTAGATAACAATAATGTGGCAACAACAAGTCAGTTCAACTGACCAACAGGTCAAACTACTTCCTAAATAAACTCTTTTCTTTAATGTTTCTTCACGGGTGGCAAATAAGCAGTGTTAGTAGCACCAGCAGAAGTTTCAGCTCCAATAATGGCACCAGTAACAGCTCCAGCACCAGTACTTACACCAGCACCAGAACCTACACCAGCACCAATATCACTATGACCATGACCATCTAAAGCACCTATATAGGAGGAGACTGGAGCGATTCCTTCATTGGAAATAACAGTAGAACCACCCAAACGATCATATTCAGCTTGAATTGTATTTTGAGCATGTTCAGCTTCTTCGTTGGTCTTGTATTTGATAAAGAATACTTCAGGTTTGGCAGTTGTGGTATGAGGCTCTTCAACATGAGCAACAACTTCGTTTTCGCCAGCTTTCTTGGATAACACATAGATGACAGTTTTTTCTTCGTTAACGGCAGGAATGACACGAATTTTGGTTTTTTGGGCAGCACCAGCGGGTGATTTAATGAAAACAACATTGAAATTTTTACGAGGTTGACCAATAACAATATCCTTTTGTTGGACCTCAACTTCATCTTCTTCAGGAGCAGAATGGATAAAGAAACGTTTGGAAACTATGGGTTGCGATTGGTAGCCCAAAGCACTTTGTCCATCAAAACCACCACTGGGAGCCAAATATTGGTTACTGGGCTGACTGGGATAATGGTATCCCTGGGGAGCAGCTACAGCTATAGCAGCAAAACACAACACCTGAGAATTTGGAACCAAAAGAAATAACTTTAATTTACTAATTCGAAATTATAATTAACTGCCATCTACTTACAATTAAACCACGCATGTTCCTGCTTAATCTGAGTTTATTTATTAAGTAGAAAAGGAGTTTAGTTAAATGATTTGATGATGTTCGTTGAACTGTTGGGTTTGGAATATGGTCAACTTGTTAAATGATTTAACTATTTATAGTTGCTCTAGAAATTGATTAAACGATCATTAATTAAATGAGCATTTTTCTACAATTACCAAAAACAAAACCAAACATCATTAGAGCTAAATAGTTGGAGACGAACGTTTGTCTAATTTAATTTTTTAATTTGTATATTTTTAATTGTTTCAAATATTTTATTTTATGTTTCCTTTATGTTCAGGTCTGTTGCAATTTTTCGAGACCTGATGTTTCTTTTTTTCATTTAATTTTGTATTGTATTCGAAACACAATTTTAATTACCATTATCTTTAGTTATTTTTGGCCTTTATTTTCGGTACACATAGGGGGCCTTCAATTGATATAAATCAAAGATTTTTTTGTTCGTTTCATTTATGGGTACTGAAAACTGCAACACACAATTTTAAATAAATTTTTGTTAATATTTGAACGCAGTAGGTGATGATGCCTGAAGTGCATTGCTATTAAAGGAAAGTATGATATGGAACAGAGATGGGTGTGATATAAACAAGTAAGCATTATGTTCTTTAAACTCCACCAGAGCTCATCTCAAATTTTCTAAAATCTACTTAGATTCCAGATTATCCAGCAATCTTAAAAAAGAAAATATACGATAACACCTTTGCGTGGTTGTTTTTTTCATTTTGTAGAAAACAAATTGTGAAACAAAATAGCCGCCAACGTCGATTTACTCTCGTGCACAACACTTCAATTTCTAGCAGTTATTAGGTTTTCGGATAAATATCAGTAAGCAATATTGCTTGGATAATAAACATTGCTTATGCTTTCAAAACACAAGATCAATCGGTCGGGAACATTATTCTCATACACACACAATAGATACATCGTTTTCGTAATAAAATAAAAATGCTATATTCGGTTATGCCAAATCTGTTATATCCTCTACCATATCTATATGTATAAATTTTCAACAATATTAAGAAAACAAAGAAATCGTGTGGGAAGTCACGTTACCAAATTAACCACAATTTCGGATAAAATCGCATATATCGCTCACATCAGCAGTCGCGAATTCCATTAAAGATTGCATAGAGCTGCTTCCAAATAAGCGCATCCATAAGCTTCTAAAAGCAGTTGCCTCCTTATCATTTCGTTAACTCCAATAAAAGTTTTTCGAAGCAATGCAAGCACTTTGAGATGACATTGCCCATAGTTCGGCCTCTGCAGTATATGTTCTACATCTCCAGTTTTCTGTAGTATTCAGCCTATCCGACGTTAGTAGAGCGATTCTTTGCTGGTAAGCAGCTGAATCTTAGTCGATGTGAACCTCAGTGCAGCACTGATCAACGCCAATAACCCAACAAGAATTGAATCATATATTGCACGATTTGGGGATGCTGCAAGTGATTTCCACCAGAAGATTTGTTCTGAGCACAGATAGCATTCTTAGGACTAAGTCCCCATCTGCCACCTATTGCCCTACAACTAGATGGCTCCTTCTTTGCAGTACAAACAAAATGACAATGTTCATATAAATTTCTTAACCCTACTGTTACTACTGCTGATATATTTCGCTATCACAGCCTTAGAAATCATAGGCTGCGTATTGAAACTCTACGTCAATCTACTACCGAGAGCTATGCCAATACCGGTAATCCGAAGACTGATCTGTCCTTAGTCAATAAAACAGCATAATTTTTGATGGATTGACACTTAGTCCACTTCCAGTACTTCAAACGCTAAGAGATATATGTGCTAGTCCCATTAACACTTGTAAGATATAAAAATTGGTAAAAGTTCCTCGTTTGAATTTAGCGATTGTCTCAGAAATCTGTTTATATGATTCAGTTGACTAAGCCAATTTTAAATTTAAATATTCTCTTACAAAAACCAGATAACAGAGTGTGACAGACTTAAATAAATGCAGACACACAAACGGTTAGACACAAAATTAAAAATCGATGGGCAAACGAATAGAAATATTAACAAACAAACTTTAATAACGACATACAGATAGACAGAATGAGGCACAGGCAGATGATCACAGTTAAATTCTTATGGGGCGAAATATATGAAATAATCTTGAATTGAATTTTATTTTAAGTTAATCGAAAGTGCCAATCAAAAGTTATAGATGTACTTCAAAAAATCGCTTCTGATTCATTTTTGATTTTAAAATGAATTTTTTACGTCCATACGAATGATCATTTCGACTTGAATTCTATGTATACCCAACCTGCCGATCAAAACTTAAAAATAGATTTCAGAAAAACCGTTTCTCTCGTTTTAAAAATTCTTTTTAACTCTAAACTTCCGAACTTTTCATTTTTAATTAAACTCAACATTTCCAAATGTCAACTGCAAGAACTAAAGGTAATTGCAAACATCATTTTACTCTTTGCTACCTGTACCTACTAAATCAATTTCGTTGTGGCCAATTTTCCCATGACATTACCTTCTTCTTTTTAATCTTAATTTTTTCTCTTCTTTCCGTTTGTATTCGGTATTTTACACTTTATCTCGTTTTGTTTTAAACGAAATAATAACTTCCCTAATGTTGCATTAGACGAGAGATCATTAATCTTTTCATTGAAGAAACTATTCCGACATGCATTTCAGATTAATTTTAATCTTATAATGATGTTGTGTTTATTTCTAACAAACATACTCATAAATGCTTTTGTATATTATTAGGGTTGCACTAAAATTATATCTATCTAAAAAGAAATTATCGCACAATTTGATATCGATTAATGCTTGAAACTGAACTCAATGAAATCTGATTTTTTTCAGATTTAGTTAAATAATTATTTGGAGATTTTTGTTTCAATTTTGAGTTTTTGCCACATATAATTTTCCAATCGCTGTTTAAAATCAGAGTATAAAAAACTCAGAGCAAAATCTCAATTTTCAAATTATCTTTTTTTAATCTTCTTTGAGGAGTTTAAAAAAAATAAAACTCTTTTTTTAATTTATACAGCAAAAGTAGACGCATCTTGATATTATTTTATCTTAATAAAAAACATTTTTCGCTGCTGCGCACGACTTCAAAAGAATTTGTGCGAAATATTCATTATAAAATGCTTTTCCGAATTTTGTTTTTTTTCTGATTTTTTCTATTTGTTTTTTATCATTTTTTAAGAATTAAACTCATGTTCATAGAGCGATAAAAAATAAAACTCTTTTTTTTTAATTAAAATAAAACACTTTGAAAGATCCAATAGTTTGGAGAATAAAAAAAGAGTCAAAGACCGTACCATGTTTAAAATAACAAATTACTTAATATTATTAAGATCTTGATAACTAAGAAGTGATGGCACCCTAATATACACACAAATTTAGATCATTACATGACCCCTTTTTCATTTCTTGTTAACCTATTGACTACATTGTATTTGTATTTATCTCTATTGTTGTTGTTTAGTGTAAAAAAATTATGATTAGTCTTATTGTTGTTTTCATGTTTTGTTGTATTTGAAACCATTAAGTATTATCGCCTTCAGATAACTACATAATCATGCGTACTAAATAAATTTCCCTCTTTGCATTTGTATATGTAACATAATAAAATGCGTTTATGTGCGTGTAACTAACACTGCTGTAGATAAATTTACAGATGTTGAGATGTTGTTGTTTTGACGTGATCTTAATGTTGCTGTTAATTATTGTTAATTCTTTTGGGCTCTTTTTTCTTATGAATTGTGTCGTATTGTTTTTTGATGGTTAAGGTCAGTTTTTTTCTTGTTGTGAATTTTCTATAGAATTATATCTCAGCTGTTGTTATCTAATGGATGATAGTTAGGCTTAATTTTATTTTAAGTGTGTGTGTGTGTTATATACATAATTAAGGTATTTATGTGTTTACGAATTGTAGTTGCGACAGGTGTCATATTTTGATAAACGGATGTGATGATGGGAAAAAGGCAGAAAATTAAAGGAATTAATTTTTGACAGAAATTATATTTTATATACAATGGATTTTTGCTTATAATGGGATTTTGTTCATAAATTTAAAATTATTTATGAAATTTATAATTTTCGTTAAAAACAACATTTTCGGTAATTAAAACAATTTGTTATAGAACGATAAGAATATTTCTTATATATTCGTCTAGGCCGATTCTTAAATATTCTCCACAATATATTTAAACTAATATCATACGATGTTATTTTCGGTTTCAATAGACCTTGAAATGATAATCAATTTATATCTGGATACTGTACACCATAGTTCCTTTTATCTCTTAATTATTTTTTATAAGAAGAATTTGTGTGCTCAAGTAATCATCCCCATATACCTAATGTACTTCATCGTCTTAATATATATTGTAGGGACTGTCTCTCTATATACACTCAATTATACTTATTATATATCGCGAAAATACTATAGAATATGTAACAGGTTACTTTATAGGACAATTCTAAGTAAAATAAACAAAGATTTACTTACTGATTTGAATTTGTTAGTATTTAGATAACGTCATCATCTAACATCCTACGTAATGTATTTAATACTAAAATCAAAATTTTAACCCTTTAAACTCGACATCTTTCCTGATTTTGGTATGCTACTAATCAAATGTATATATATACTTTACGGGTTCTAAGATGATTCCTTTTTGGCGTTACAAACAGAATGACAAACTTAATATACCCTCATCACCAGTTGTGATGGTGGAGAGTATAATTATAATCGTTAATAAAATTTAAAAAATTTTAAATTCTTATTAAAAAATTAAGTGAAATATATGTGATATTATACTTTAAACACAATAGATATCCTACACTTGTTAATGTATTACACAAGGACCGTCTGTATAAACATTCTGCCTTATTTCGTAAATGTTGTTTTGACGAATGTAAAAATAATTTACATATTTATGATGGCCATTAGATTCTCGATTGGTACTGTAACCCATAATAATTTCAGCTAAAATCAAGTATAATTTTATTCAGATATTTCTTAATGTTCAGAAGGTAAAACATTATTTTCTGTAAAAAAATTTAGGAACGAATGCTAGGAACCATTTTAAAAAGACTTTGAAAAGATATCAAAAGAAAACAATTTAACAAAATAATTTTAACACAAACTTCGCATATTTTTGCTGTTAATAAATCTATAATTATCATTTAATCATAATAAAACATAACTAATAAAACGTTTAGCTAAAAACAGATCAAACATCTAACACTTCAAACACCTGCGCCGTAAATTAGTAACAACTAAAATACATAATAGACTTATTATATGTATCCATTCACACAAGTGTAGAGGAATTTTCGATTCACCGAAATACAAAAACCAATTTCACCCTTAACATTACGCTAAATTTAATAGCAAAAATAAAACAAGAAATAATTTTATTTAAAATGTCTTTTTTCATGGGCAAAATATTTTATGCCAAATCATGAAATAACCTTGTTCAATACAAACTATAAAATTAGGTCAATACGATTTTCAAAAAAACAGATACTTCATCGATAATATCAAATCCACCGCAAAAAATACTTAAAAATTATAAACAAACACGTTTTTTCTCCATTTATAATTTAAATCAATATTTAATTTTTGGCAATTTTTAAAGAAACTTTTGTTAAAAAATAACAATTAATCATTCAAATTGATTTTAGTTAAAAAAATAATAATTTTTAATTGGAAAATAAAATATTTAGGTGAAATGCGGAATTATTTAATAAAATGATTATATTAAAATTTCATTTCAAAACTTCTGTTTTGAATTTAATTATATATTTTCTAATTTTATAATCAACTAGCGGACGCGGCAAACTTCTTTTTGCAAAAAAAAATAGAGCGTTTCGCTGTTATAGTTCCTTAGATATTCGATTATCAAAATTTGCTTCACAAAGGGGGTTTCTTCTACCCCTGGTCCTATTCGTCCTTCGTTTTGTCCAGTAAAACAATTAATTCAAAAAGTAATTGGAATCAAACTACAGTTGCAGTTCTTTAGATATTCTGTAATCAATATTTGCTTTGTATGGGCTCTATTCCCTCCCCTTGTTTTATTTTTCCTACGTTTTGTCCAGTAAAACAGCTTCTTTCCTAGTTGGGACCATATTTGCGAACTCTCGCTCTTATAGTTCTTTAGATATTCGAAAATAAATATTTTCTTTTTATCGGGGGTACTTCTCTTCCTGATCCTATCGGAATATTTTTATCCTATGTTATTAACGGGAGTCGGTACTTCTCTTCCTGATCCTATCGGAATATTTTTTCCTATGTTATTAACGGGAGTCGGTTCACAGATTCTGAAAATTAGTCAACTCAGGATTTCATAATTTTTTAAGCGATCCAAACTCCTTATATCTGAACCAATTTTTTATATGGATAGATTCTGCTAGTAAAGACCTCCAAAATGGGTGGGCTATCTTTTACAGTTTTAGAGATATTTAGTTTTAGTTATTACTTGGAATTTATATTAAGCTTTTCAGAAAATGTAAAGTTTTAAATATTTCAGCCTTGCAATTTGAGAAATTGAGCCAGAAATTGGAGTGTTGAGAAAAAGTTTGGTTGAATTTGAGAAACTCTGATTCCACCAAAAGTATGTAAAACTCTTTTGCGCTGCACTAAAGTCTATAAAGTAGTCTTTAAAAAATTATAAATTCGGTATAACTTACTTAACATGATTTTTAATAACTCAAATAGATTGTAACTAACTTTTCTGGCAAAAAATCGGTGAAAATTCGACGTTTGTTGAAAATTCAAATTTAAATGCTTTTAACTCCATTAAGACATTTTCAAAATTGTTTCCCTGTAAAATTTTTTCATTAGATTTTAATAAAATAAAATATATTTGAAAAAATAAAAACTTTACCAGAGTCGGTCAAAAAGTAAAATCTTTAATTCTTGAAACTGAACATCTTTTAAACTATAAGAGATAGCAGAATTTTACTATGATTTTGTTTTTGTCACTAGCAGAATCCACTCATATCAAAATCTTTAAATTGGTTCAGATATACAAAATTTGGAACGTCTTGAATATTTCAATTACTCCAGGTGACCAACTTTGGGACCCTGTGGACCGACCTCAATTTCATTTTTCATTTTAAACACTGTGTGTCATTATAAAAGAATTTATATATTTAATATATCTTAACCTTATAATTTTTTAGCCGTCAATACCTTTGTTATGAATTGACAACCGCTGCCTGTATTTCTTAATCAATTATTATTATAATTATAATAATAATTATTATTATTATTATTATTATTATTATTATTATTATTATTATTATTATTATTATTATTATTGTTATTATTGTTATTATTATTATTATTTTTATTATTATTATTATTATTATTATTACTTTTGAACAAAATTAAATAATAAATCCCAAATTTTTTAAACGGTCTTTGTTAAAGCTAGTGAACTTAAAAAATAGAGCTTTAAAAGTGGTTGAAAAATATAATGTGTATTTGTTGGTTTCCATTTCCGGTTTATGTTTTCATTATATGTGTTGGTTTAAAAGCTTATTATGAGTAAACTTATAACGGTATCGTCTAAGAGTTGCCAGTATAAAAAATTAAGGTTTATTACACTGTATTAATGAAACTACAGTATAATAAATCTTATTTCATACAAAAAAAATAATAATAATAATAAAAAATTAGGTTCGTTCTCTGTGACTATAAAATGCTTTTGATAAAAAACTAAATAAAGTTTATAAAAAATTCTTTGGAATATAAGCAAGATATTTTTTCTACATAAATACATATGAATTATGTTACCATATTAAAATGAATCAAAGTATTGGAATTGCTCGAGACCAGATTTAAAATTGTTACAATATCCTTAGATCGGTGAAAATAAACCTAAATCTCTTCGGTTTAGATAAATTCGGTACACATACATATGGTACGTAAAATTTAAAGCTTTTCAGAATTTAAAAATTCGTATCCATTTCGATTTTATTACGGTTCAAACATTGATTTTTTCGAAAATTTTAAAAATTTCACACTTTAAATTAATATGGATTTATTACCGGATATCTGAACTCCAAAAACGTTGTCTAAAATGAATGCATTTTGACTATAAAAATTACATAGTTATATCAAAATATCTCCATTATATGATGATGATGTCTATTTCATGAAATTTTGTGACATATTGAAGTACAGTATTATTAGCGACATAGAAGTGAGATCATCAGAATAATCTGTTATGAAATTATATTATTTGAAATTAATGTTCTAAAAAATCAATTTGAATATCTTCAAATTTTATATTGATATAGAAATTAATTTTGTAGATTTTTATACAAATCGAAAATGATAGAATTTAAAAAATACTGCATTTATAAATGATGCTTAAAAAAATTTCTGATTCCACAGTAAATTTTTGAATAGTGACGCCAAAAGCAGAACGACGGCAACTCTTCAAGAGCATAAATAAAACATTAATATCTTGCGCTAAGATTATAATTTTTAAATTTTACATTTTCGAAGATAAATATCTCTTAAATTAGGTAATCATACGTCGAGATTTTCTAAGTGACAACATTAGTAAAATAAAATAAGTTCATCCTTAAAACTAAAACTCATTCTCAATTTTTACTGAAATCGGACTGAGGTTTCAGATTTATTTCCAATTCATTTTTCATATGAAATATTTGGAGATATTGTGACTTGAAAATTTAATTATGAAATTTTGTTTGATATAAACAACCATTTTCATAAAAGGTTTCAACAATTATTATCGTGTATTTTTGTTGGACCTTCGTTTATTAATATGACAACATTTTGCAAATGACAACATTTTGGATGTTAGTACGCTTCGTCGATTCGTTCCTAATAATTAAAATAGTGGTTCGAGATCTCCAATAGTTATTGATATTTCTATGTTATGTTTCCTAAAAAAACAGTGTTAATCTTCTTATAGTATTTATTTTATTTGTTGTTTAATAAAGGTTTCTACCATTCATGAAAATTGGACAAAGTATCGCTTATTGTCCTGAGAAGTTTTCCATTCTAAAAAGCGGTAAAATCAGTTCAATAGAAAATATTTATAGACATATATCTGAGATAACCTTTTAAATGACAATGAATTACGACTTAACACATTTAATGGGAAATGTAGTTGTGTATCCATCCCTATAACCAATACAGGAAAAATTATGAAATTTGTTACATGCATAGAGATTGAAGGCTCAATATCAGATAATCTATCAATTCATTAATTTCTATATGTTTTAAAAGATTTTTTACTTGTCAGTTCTTTATCAACTACTGTAAACCATTCACCATTTATTAAAAATGTTATTAAAGGTATTAAAATCATTTAACAATATCTAAACTTAAAAATTTCTTTCAGTGTTGCAAATGATTATGTCAATCACCTTTCAAAATCACTATTGATACACATAAATTAACTCTTTTTTTTTAAAGAACTACTTCTTAATACCCTACGGCCTTTGCTTTTCATAGCGAAAATTAATGTCAAACAAACATTATAAATTTACTCTTTGTTGTAAAAACTCAACGGTATGTCCTCAACATATATAAATTAACTCTTTAAGTGCGTATTTTTTAAAAAAAGACGTTATTTAAATAATAATAATTTTCAACTATTGTCTGAAATATTTCTAAAGCACTTAATTAATAATACATATTTGAAATAAAAATTAAAGTGCAAAACCACAACAGCAAAAAATCAAGCCAATTCAACTGCTATTATTAGTCTTCTTTATATTTAGTCTTCTTTTTTCTACTATAAAACAACAATATAATTTATTGAATTTATTATACCCTACACAACCATGGGTGGTGTGTGTTGAATGCGTTTGAGCAGATGATTGTAACGGGAGTAAAAAAGAACCATACCACCACTTTAAGGTATACCGTTTGACTCAGAATCACTTCCTGAGTCGATTAAGCGTGTCCATCCGTCCGGATGGCTGGTCGCAATTTTGAAGATATCTTAATGAAATTTGGTACGTACTATAAATCGCACATATACGTAAGTATTTTAAAAATATTTTGTCAAAACTTCCAAAATCGTTATGCGAAATTAAACGAGGATCGGTCTATAATTTTTCTAATTCAGATAAATTTCACATAAATAATACATATTGCACACATAATCATAAATTAAGAAAGCAAATTATACGACGGTTGTTCATAAAAGTTTTGTAGTAGATATTTATAACCAACAATGTGGTGTAGGACATAACATAGTCGGGCTTGACCGTCTATAATTTTTTTACTCGTTTTGCTTTTAAAGGGATTTCATTTTGATTTTAAACCAAATGCAAATTATGTAAAACTATATTTAGCAGAAAATAGTAATACAATAAGAAACTATCATAAATAAAAAAGCAAGTCAAGTTCGTAGGCTATTGGAACTACTCTATACGATGCAATAAATTTTACTGTTAGAAATATATCTTTAAAAATATTTATACATAATTTAGAATTTCTAAGTCATTTTTTTGAATAGAAATTCAATATGCTGGTGTATTTATAGAGTATAAATTTAAAACTTTGTCAAATGTTATTTATGAGATCAAAATATTATTTAATAAATATGAGAATTTTTAAAAAATTTGTTTAGTCATGGAGCCTTCAGATGTCTAATTGGATTAAAAATATAATAGTTCATGTGAACAGATTATTATAAGAATTATTTATTTCTAATATTTATGCGACTCCCACTTTGTATTGAAATGTTAATTAAGTACACTTGCAGAAAAGATATAGTGTTTTTAACTTTTATTTTTATTTGGATTTTCTTCAGTATTTTCTTAGTCATATAGTTTTAGAAAGATAAAATACCTTTAGTTCCAAATCTTCTATATAATATATATTTATAGTATTTTTGGTTTATGGAAGAGATAACTGTGAAAGTAATTTAAAGTATTTTTTTTTCATCAATAAAATCTTTTAAATTCAAAAAAGTTACTGCAATTATACGGTGGGACTTATTATTATTGATTCGATCTTTTTGAGATCTTTGTTCAAAGTTTCTAGATGTAAATTAAGAGCAAATTGCTGTACTTCGCAACAGAACACGTTAAATGATCAAATTAAAAATTCAGATTAAAAAATAAAGTATTTCAATAGGATTTTAACTGTTTTTATGAAAATATATTAAAGAAAAGATGAGCAAAATTTTGCTTATAACGATTTACTTAATTCTTCCAAATCGAATATTAAAAAGACTATTAACCGAGATATCAATCAAGAAGAAATTATCTAGGACCCAGATTAAGTATAACAAATATCAACGAGCATTGAAAACGCAGGTGAATTATGTAACCGTACATTCCATATATATACTGGATTTAGTGCAGCCAAACTCAGAGCACTTAATTGCTGAAAATGAACATGTAAAGATTTTGAAAACAGTGCCACGAAAAATGCAGTTAGACTTTGTACAGTGTAATATGAATTTCGCCGGAAATTTTTGATTCGCTCCAGGAGAAAGTGTTACAGGAGTAATTCTACAAAGACACATGGTACCAAAATCTACAGCGACGTTTCTAAGATGAAGTATCAAACACGATATGGTGTCATTTAAAATAAACTTGGATAAGGAGTTTTATGTCAACTTCCTGATAAATTCAGAATATCGCAGACTGAATTATTTAGGATCTTTAGGAATGAAATATTCATAGGTGTGTTTCTTGATAACCTGCGGAAATTTCGGCCACTTAAGATTTAAACTATCAACTTACCAATCAATGCAGGATCCAGCAGACAAAAGAGGCTAATAATGAAAAGACAGAGGTTGTTACAGAAAAGTTTCGGAATCGAATATATTTAATACAGAAATAAGAAAAAATTAACTTGAGTGGTAGCAATATTTTTTCTGTGCGTTACAACCTTAAGTACAAACGCATTATATACCAACCACCTATGGTGGTGTAGGGTATAAAAATGGCAGACTCAACGTGATTCTACGAAAATCCTCCATAATTAAGTCAACTGTTATATTTTTAAAACATTAAATTTTTTTTTTATGAAAATGGAAGGTGCCAACTTTTTTGAGTTTTTGAAAAATAACAATCACACTCATAACCTAATGTAGGGCATTCAAAAATTAACTTAATTTGAAAATCATTAACTGTTTTGGGTTACCAAACTACACAAGAGTAAACCATGAAAATAACAATAAATAATAAACAATAGTTTAAGATGATGGACATCAAAACTTTTAAGATACAAATACAAAGAGAAGATAAATATCGACTCTTGAAAAAATATAAAAATAATAAAAATTAATTTTGGAAAAAAAATTAACATTTGAAAAAAGAAATATAAATAAATTTTGTAAAAAACAACAAAAATTTAAATACATTAACAATTCTCAAACTTAAATGCGAGGGTGTAACAAAAAACTTCGGGATAAAATCGAAAGATTGATTGATTGAAGCTGATGATTGGCAATAAATTATTATCATTTCAGATATACAATGGAAACTACGTGTATTGATTTATACCTAAAAACCTATAAAAGCTAAAAAGAAATAAAAGAAAATTTAAAAGAGAAACGGAAAAAATTAAATAGAAATAACAGTAATGCTCAATAATGGTCACCATGAATTTTGAAATTAATCAAAATAATACATAAAAAATTGATCGGATAATAATAATTATGATTATGAAACTGATTTTTAAAGATAATAAAAATTCATTAATTTATTTATTGTAATTTTGTTGTAACATCCTACAATTTGAGTTATTTATTTTTTCTCAGTACATTGTGATATTTTATTAGAAAAAGCATTTAACCCTAAAGAGGGAACTAGTGCCTGTCCAGGCATATTTTTAAAGCATTAATAATTTTAACATGGACGCAATACATATATCTAATTGAAACTTAATGAATTTCTTAAATGACATGATAAAATAAATAAATTAAATAAAATAATAACATTTTAGATACAGTGGCCATTCTTATAGCTTTTAAAAAGTATTGTATTCATATAGAAACTCCTTGGGCCTGGTCAATATATGTGGATACTATATATAAGATATATAATTAAAACACAATCTAAATAACATAAAAAAAATTAAATAATTGAACCAATAAAATTTTTAAAACAACATTTTAGGCTGAATAAAATTTTGCAAAGGCATATTGTTCATTGTGTATATTATATTATGCTTTGGTGCTGATGTTTGCAACATACGACAAAAATGGTGTTACACCCACCCATAAGTATACCGTTCAACGCAGAATCACTTTCTGAGTCGTCTTAACGATTTCCGTCCGTCCATCCGTCTGTAAACGTTGTAAACACTCCACAGGTCGCAATTTTTGAGATATCTTGATGTTATTTGGTATATATTATTATTTTGGCTCAAGAAGCCCATTGAAATTGGGTATATTCGCTATAATATTTTAGGTACACCACCCCCCCCCCCCCCCAAAAAAAAAATGTCATAAATACAAAGCGATTTTAACGAAATTTAGCAACACTAAATCTTATAATATTCTAAAACGACCTGCTTCTCATAAGTCCCATACAAGCCACCTTTCAAATATCGCATATGTGTTAGTAATGTAAGTGAAATTTTACGAGGGTTGGTAAATGATTTCTTGTAGCTCCCATATAATCCCCCAGAAAAAATAATTTTAAAACTCCTAGATTTAACATAAATGTTAGTGTCACAATAATCTGTTGCACACTTAATAATAAATTAGAAAATTAAATTATACGAGGGTCATACATTAATTTTTCGTAACTACGTCGAGCTTGGCCGACTATACCATTCTAACTTGCTTTTTATAAATAATGTATAATTTATATATCCTGATCATAAAATCTTTAACAAGCAAAAGAAGTCCCAGTCAGGCCTTGGATTTCGATTAAGTAAAATCACTTTGGTGGCTGCTTAAGGGTTAATTTATGCAGCGTTGGCGTTAATTTGTTTTATTTTAAATGCTTTTTTTGATAAATAATTTCATTAAAACGCAATGAAACTTTAATTAGACTGTAAAACATTTTTATTTTATATTTTTCTTATTACATAACTCAAATCGAACATTCCGGTAATGAATTAATTTTGAATGCAGCTGTAGCAAATTAACACATTTTTTCATTTATGGTGTTTGCAATCCAACCAATATTTATGGTTTAATGCTAATTATAGCATTATCATCTTATGATTAACCCTTAATGTTCAACTTCAAAAAAAGAAAAAGTGAAATACTTTTTACGATTTTGAAAAATTAATATGATTTATACCTTCTAACACAGTGGAATATTACTTCGTTATTGCATATGTAACAGCATGACAAAATCATTTAGGATTTATCGAAGAAGACAGATAATTGCCTAAGCTCAGATAAGTTTGGTCAGATTGCTTGATGGTAAAAGCTATAAATCGAGAAATGGAACAACCTCAAAATTATCTCTGAAAAAAATTATTTATTATAAGAAGAACATTTATCGTTAGCCACTTTTTCCCCATATTTCTGCAAGCATATGTAATCCGTTTTAAAAAAAAAAAAAAAAAAAACTGTACCGATTTTGAGATAAAAAAATGTATCAATTTGTCATTACATGCACCAATCGTAAGAACTGGCAACCAACTGTTTTTGACGGTTTCGCAGTATTAAATAATAAATGAATAGAAGACAATATCTTCTGAACGACTAGGACGTTTTCAATTTGTCCTTCAAATGTTTTAAGTTGTTGAATTTTTCAGAAAATATTTTTTTTTTTTTATAAAATTTAAATATTTGTGAAAATAATACTTTTCCAAACCCTTGTACAATTTCTTTATCTTAAGACTATTATATAGGAATTTTTCATTGTCAGCTTCAATAAGATGCAAACAAGTTTATATGTTCCAAAACCAGTACTGTCTCTTCGGTCCCATATGATTTTAATATAATATAATATTTTCTTCTCGTTGATAGATAGATAGATAGATAGATAGATAGATAGATAGATAGATAGATAGATAGATAGATAGATAGATAGATAGATAGATAGATAGATAGATAGATAGATAGATAGATAGATAGATAGATAGATAGATAGATAGATAGATAGATAAATAGATAGATAGATAGATAGATAGATAGATAGATAGATAGATAGATAGATAGATAGATAGATAGATAGATAGATAGATAGATAGATAGATATATAGATAGATCCATCCTTGTTCTGGTGCCCTCTAAAGTACCATATTAGTTCACTTCACAAACCAAACTATATACTCGAATATAGACCAGAGAGCAGACTGCACTATTGATTAAATTTGATATCACAATATCATAATATAGTCAACGTACAAGATTATGAACTTATTTTTAGACCAGACTATAAACTAAATTTATATACCATGAACTAGGCTTTTAAATGAACTATGCACTATACAAGATCAGCCTTATCTAGAGATAAAGAACTGAACGATCACGAACATTTTAGGAAATTTACCATCTTACAACATTCAAAATAGTCAAAATGTGAATCATTCTGATCATTTAACGTCAATAATATATATCGTGGATTTTGAAAGGGTCACTCTTAATTTTTTCATTTTTCCTTCAATTTCTCTGGTAATTATTAAAGAGGTTTTGATAATTTATAATTATCTTAGTTTTCGTTAAATAAGGGACTTGAAAGTACCATACACATTAATTCAACTTTTAACTTTTAAAACATGTGTTTATCCTGCACCAGCGAAGGTGATTGGCAACATGCAGAAAAAATGGTGTTACCTTCTCCTTTAAGTACACCATTTGACTCAGATTTTTTCGATTTAATGATATCCATCCGTCCATCTGCATGACTATTCATCCGGCTGGCTGTTCATGTAAACATTGTAAATAGTCAACGGGTGGCAATTTTTCTAAGATTTAATGAAATTTGGTACAAATTATTTTGGCCAGGGACGATTGCTTATTAAAATTGACAATGTAATTTTTAATATACATACCATACAAATATTCGCTCAGGAAGCGATTTCAACGAAATTTGGCACAAGTAAGTCCTATAATATTCTAAATAATATGACAAGATATGCGAGAGTCGGTCCATTATTTATCATTGGGCAAAATTTCTTATTGTGTTGGTATTGTAGTAATAACTGGTCAAATTAAGATAAATTTAAGCTAAATCAATGTGCAAAATTATACGAGGTTTGGTCTATAATTTCTTCTAGCTCTCAAATCCTCCAGTAAAGTTCATTTTGTAAACGCATAATTTTCACATAAATGTTAGTGTCACAATAATGTACTGTACAGTTAAGAATAAATCAAAAAATTATACGAGGATCGTTTATTAATTTTGTCGATGTTAATATTTATAACCAACATTGTAGTGTATTACTTAGACGGACTTCACCGATTTTAATATTCTTACTTGTTAAATGATATAGTTTTTTATTGTGTAAAATTTAAGCAAAGGTGACCATACTAAATTTCAGAAAAATATTTTTGCACATTCATATTAAATTTTAATCACTGAAAAAATTATCAAAATTATATATATATATATATACATCTGGTTACCTTTAAAGAAAAACATTAACCCATTCATTGATATGTGCTCATCTCAAAAAAAAAAGTACATAAAAAATAAGCATTTGCTCACAGTTTCTCTAAATTAACAAAAATTAATGGCCAAATTAAAAACCCAAATGAACATAACAACACCAGTGGTGGTGATCGGCAGGTGATTTTGTTTAGTTATCAATTTTTTATATTTCGCTGTGATCTTCTTTCTAACTATTGATCATTAAACTTAGTTATGGTCATTTGTTATTTATATTTTATTTTAAAAGTTTTATTTTTAATATTCATAGATAAATCTCTATAAATATGTTTCTTAATTGTTTCTAATTAAAACTTTTGTTTCCTAAAGTGCAAAGTAAAAAAATAAAAATAAAAATAATATTAATCCAATTAATAAAACGATTAACACTTTTTCATAACAGACCTTAACGAATTATTTTATGCGATAAAAATAAAATTTTAAATATTTTTTTCTTTTAGCCAAAGTTTATTTAAAGTAATGACAAGGATAAATATTTGAAAATAATTAGTTTTAAGGATAAACCCAACCAAGAATTTCCAACCAAAATTTTGTTTAAATCTTTTAAAATAATAGAAAACATGTTTTTCAACATTTTTGAGATTCTTTATTTCCTAAATTGTGTTTGTTAATAAAACAACTTTTTTTATTTAATATTAACTTTTATTATGATTTTTCTTATAACTACATTTTATTTGTATACCCTACACCACCACAAGTGGTGAAGAGAGCATATTAATTTTGTCATTTCGCGTGTCACGTCAAGAAAGAATCATCTCAGACCTCATAAAGTATATATATTCTAGCATCATATCAAAATTTTCGATTTAATTATGTCCGTCAATCAGTTAAATTTGGTCATTTTTTTCTTTTTGTCCTAAACAGATTCAGATATCTGAAACAATATCGATACACCCCAAAATCCCTGTGCTGATTGGGTCGCAATTTTAAATATAATTTTCTGAAATTTTTTATATTTATTTTTATAAAATAATTAACCCAAAGAAACTAAAATGTGCTAGGGTCATTATTTGACGAAGCTACCATATAAGGCCTCTTCCCGGAATATGGTTTATAGCTTATAAAACTCTTAAATATGAACCAATTCTATTGAGAGTGGGATTAATTAATTTTCCAACCGTCTTGAATGTATGTTACAAATTGTTTATAAATTTTTTGTTATATTTCGTACATAACATCCTTTCCAGGAAAACGGACTTGAGCTAAAGAATTATTAAATAAGGACTAATAATATTGAAATTGGACACAATTATTTTTTTAGCTCTTCTGAATATACGTTATTAATTTGAACAATATAGGTTCATATTTTGCTACAAGTTCCATACGATACCCCTTCCCGGAACACGTATTTGAACTTATATAATATATGAATGAAGACCAATTCCATTGAAATTCGGCAAAATGATTTTTCTAACTGTCTACATTGGTAATTTGAAAAATCTCAGTCCATATATTACTTTAGCTTTCCTATGAGGCCCCTTCCCGGAAAACAGTTTTGAGTCCATAAAACTAGAAAATAAAACTTATTCTGTCTAATTTCTTTTCCCTTACATTATTTTGACTTTTTAATAAAATGGACCATTAAAATCTATTATTCGGTACCAATATTTGTAGGTTATTTCAAAAATATATGTTTCATATATTTCACTTATTTCGCAATCATTTTTATAGAGGACTTTTTCCGTAATCGGGGTTTAAGCTGATGAAGGAATAATTTTTTTGGTGTAATAACCTCAACTCATGCTAATTTTTGCATAATGTTAATGGTGGAGGGTATTTAAGTTTCGGCACAGCCGATTATGGCACTCATACCAGTTTTAATTCAAAAGTTGTGACTTTTTATCACGCTTTTTTTGTTGATGATAGATGATTTTTATAAAACATTTAGTCATAAATAGTTAAAAGTGAATAAATTAACACATTGAAATTTTTTATTGTGGTTGGAATTTTTTTTTTAGATTTTTTTACTTTGAAGAAAACATTTCCGCCTTAATGAATCTTATTATATTTTAAATATTCACAGTTTAAATGGATTTTAATTAGAAATGCCATTTAAGATAATATAAGAATTAAGAAGAAAATTTTATTTTTATTTAGGTAAAAACCAAAAGGTTAAAATATGAGCAGACCCTAAATATTGTATTTATCATATTGAAATCAGTTTTTCAAATCAGTTTAATAAAAAAGGTTTTTAACACCTAAACATAGTTTAATTTAAATTAATTTTAGTAAAATTTTAAACATAATTTAAGTAGTATTTTAAGAAATTTTTACACTTAAAAACATATTCCATCAGAGTTATTGCAGAATGTCACCGATAAAAAATTTTGCAAAATTTCAATAAAATATATTGAAGTTTTATAGTCCTTTAAGTTTTTCAGAAAGCTTATGCAAAATATGGGCCGATATTTCTCAAATTAGTCATACATTTAAAAAAGTGTTAAAAATTCAAAAAAAAATATTGCTCCATATTTAAAACAGTTTTAAGTTTAAATTTATATTACAGGAAGGTGCCTTACAAAGAAACTATAGCAAAACTTGTACCGATATTGGTCGATTTAAGAACGTTTGCATGACAGTAATATGCATAAATTATTGTTAAACTCGAATAGCTTTTTTTAGTTTCATTATTTTCATATCAAAATAAATCTATATGGTAAATGTTTGAAATGTTATACACTGATTTTGGGGTTATCGAAATTTTGCACATTTTAGCCCACAACTCTTTTTTCTTGAAACGAATTTGATGATGTTTTGTGCGATGATGAAGTATATAAACCCTATATTACGTTTGAATTTTGTCTAAGATCAGTTACTGTTTGTTGATATAATTAGGAAAGTTCTTCTTCGAAGAGGCTTTTTTATAAGTTTTTTTCGCAGAGTCAAATTTTCTTAGAGAAATTTTCAAAGAATCAAATTTTCATAGAGAAAATTTCGAAAAGACAAATTTTCTTTGAGAAATTTTCGAGGAATCAAATATTCTTAGAGAAAATTTTGAAGAGTTAAATTTTCCTAGAGAAATTTTCGAAGAATCAAATATTCTTAGAGAAAATTTTGAAGAGTTAAATTTTTTTATAGAAAATTTCGAAGAGTCAAATTTTCTTAGAGAAAATTTGGAAGAGTCAAATTTTCTTAGAGAAAATTTCGAAGAGTCAAATTTTCTTAGAGAAAATTTCGAAGAGTCAAATTTTCTTAGAGAAAATTTCGAAGAGTCAATTTTCTTAGAGAAAATTTCGAAGAGTCAAATTTTCTTAGAGAAAATTTCGAAGAGTCAAATTTTCTTAGAGAAAATTTCGAAGAGTCAAATTTTCTTAGAGAAAATTTCGAAGAGTCTAATTTTCTTCGAGAAAATTTCGAAGAGTCAAATTTTCTTCGAGAAAATTTCGAAGAGTCAAATTTTCTTCGAGAAAATTTCGAAGAGTCAAATTTTCTTCGAGAAAATTTCGAAGAGTCAAATTTTCTTCGAGAAAATTTCGAAGAGTCAAATTTTCTTCGAGAAAATTTCGAAGAGACAAATTTTCTGCGAAGAGTCAAATTTTCTTAGAGAAAATGTTGACAATTTTGAATTTGGGAAACACAAACATATAAATCACAATAAAATAACAGAATTGAATCAATACCAAAGCCCTCCACTATATTAGATGGCTTAATGAGAACTGCATTGAACAAATTCAAATTTCTTACATGTTTTACAGAGAACTTAGATAAGAAATTTTATATGTAGAAAAGTTTTTGGATATACAAATTTTTAAAGTCGGTTTTACAGAAGAAATACCCTGAAATCCACATAATGGTTTCAAGTTATTTTTTCTACAATTTCATTTTAACTTAATAAATAGATTTGAAAAAAATTTTGAACTTAGCTTCTTCATAGTATCGGCATTATTCAAATTAGTCTATTTATATCTTAATCTCAATATCCAAAATATTTTTTATCATATATAAACATAAATGTAAACCCGCTGTAATCCAACTTTTCCCAAATATATAAACACACTTATATTTAACAAACAATTTAAAGAAGGAAAAAGAATTAAAAATGTTACAGTCGGTCAAGCCCGACTATGTTATACTTTCGCCACATTGTTGAATGTAAATTTCTGGGACCTGTACTTTGGGAAGAAGCTTTAGATAAACAGCCAGCTGGACGGATGGACAAACACGCTTAAATCGACTCAGAAAGTGATTCATAAACGCATAATACCCGCACCACCTCTAATGGTGTAGGGTATAAAAATAAATATTTTTAATCTATTTAAATAAATTTTAATTAATACATTATATAACAGTTAAATGACTTACAATTTTACATAAATTTAAACGTTTACATTGTGATTCAGTTATTTATTATAAAACAAATACATGTAAATAAATATTTTATTATAAACAATATTTTAATTTTTTAAGAAGACATATTAAATAATAAATAAAATATAAATTACAAAAATATTTAACTTCAGCTGTCAAAAGAAATACATTTATCAATATTTCAAGAAGCGATTTTCTGAGCGCCCTTAAAAATTTATTTCTATTTACAAAAAAAAACATTTTTCTTAAATTTTTAAAATTCATTAAACTTAAAAACGCCTCTGTTTATCAACAAAAAATATAAAATTATATGTTATTTTTTAATATCAGCTCCAAGGTACATAAAAATAGTAACTTGTATTTTTGGTATTAAAATGGGTGTAATCTTTTAAGCCTATAAAATATAATCTACAAATAATGACTTTTTTACAAATAATATGTAAATATTTTATTGATTATAAAAATAGAAGAAAAAATAAACAAATATTTATATTTATATTATATAATATTAAGTTATCGATCTCTAAAGTAACAAATCGAGAAAAAAGAGAAAAATTTAATTCACAAATAATTTATTTAGAAGTAACTTTAAGGTTTACAAGTAAGAATGATATATTTGGCTTTGCCGAATCTTCAATACCCTCCACCACAAAATTGGTGTGAAGTTAGTTCGTTAGCTTCCGTTGATATACATATACAGACATATACACTCACAAACATATACAATATATATCGTTTTTTTTTAATATAACGCGGAAACACTTAATGAGTCATAAAATTGGTTATATTTTGACAAAATTTCATTCGAATTTAACGAGTTTAAATAGAAAATTTTACGAAGTTCATCGCTCGAACATAGAGATAGCATCAGATATCGATCTATATATTTTTCAATACTGAACTGACTTTACAGATTTTAAATGGGAAACTTCTTAGAACTAAGGGGAATATTAGGGCAAAATTTCATTGATCTTTGTCAATTTTTGTGGACAGGCAGACGGACATAGCTTTATCGACTTAAATTTTGATTTGATGCAAGAAAATATATACATTATGGAGTCTGAGATGAATATACCATCTTCACCAGTTGTTGTGGCGGAGGGTAGAGGTATGCGATATTGAAGATTTCCACACCACTCTACCGTGCCCTATCGAAACTTTTTAGTCTATAATATTTTGTTATTATGGCTTTTTATATCAGACAAATTTCAAAATTTTTTGCCAAAGATTCAAATTTTTTAGAGAAAAAGATGATCGAGGGAATGTTTAAGAAAAGTTAAGGATCCAAAAAAGTCAACATTTCCCAAAAAGTTCTTGGTATGGTGAGCAATATGCAGTTGCAACAAACTTTTAACAACCTGCTCTACAAATTATGAAATTTAAATCAAAGATTGTTTTCAAATGAGGGTGCTTCCATTCATAAAACTTCATAATGTGTTCACTTATTTTTTTCCCTACATTAAATCCCGACTCTATGGTAAACAAGCTATTGGTGCAAGAAGAATAATGTGGTATTTGAACCAAGAGCTAAAACCAGTACAGTTATATTGGGCTCTTATTTAAAGAGAATTGTGGAGCACAAGAAAGGTGTCAAAAGTGTGGTAGATTTTAAATGGAGATGGTGGCAGAAAGCTCTAAAAAACTTTGACGGAAGGATTTCCGAAAAAGACTCAAAATTTCATCACTAGTGGTAAAACTACAGATATATATTTTTGTTATTTGTTATATTAATTTCAATCAAATAAAAAATAAAACTACAAGTTTAGTGGTTTCCAATTTATTTACTTATATGTATGTTAAGAATATTTCCTTATAATTAAACCCTAATTGACATAAGTTTAGATAAACTGTGGTACTCAATGGACATTTGAACCCAAATTTTCACTTGAGTTTTTTAATTAATTATTTATACCACTCAACATGTTACTTAACTTCCTTATGCAACACAGTGACGCACTTTAAAATAAGTACGTTTTAAAAAAATGTAATAATTATAAATCAAACATACGAAACCTTTTCACTGCAACAAAAACCGATAAACCAAAACAAATAACTGACCTACCTTTTTCTGCTGGTTATTTATTACTCCCTGTTTTTAAAAAAGAAAGAAATAAAGACAAAACCAGTAGATTTCAGAAGAAACACATACACAATGCTCCTACAACACGCTTAAGGGTATCTACCGCATACTGTGAACTATAAAATACAAAGAATGATAAACAACCTTAATTATTCAAAAACTTAATATACAAGACTATTTAACATTTAAATAGAATATTTTACACAAATAACTAAACACCTAAACACAAGAGTCTGATTTTAAATTTTATTTTTAAAACATGTCACACACTGCATGTGGTGTCATCTTCTTAATGCTTAAATATCCCAACTACTTTGTAGTGCCAATTTTATTTAAATAATAATCGAAAAAATTCATTTTGGTACATAAACGTGTACAGAAACTAAAAGAAACGACAAAAGTCATTAAAAATTATATAACCCGTGAAACCGCAAAAACTATTCATCTTCTTTTACTTGTGCGCTCGCTTGCGGGTTCATGTTAAAAATTTTGTTTGAAAATTATTGCAGACTTCCGGCGAGATGACAAGATCGCTTGATATACCCTAAATGATGGATTTTTTCTGTTGTTTTTAGAGCTGCTGCGTATATTCGTGCTAAAGTTTCATTATCTTGTTTTTATTAAACATTATTTGGCATTTAATCATATTTTTTGGTTTTTTTTATTTCTTTTGAAATTTTAATTTAAATAAAAATTTTTATAGTTATTTTGATGCGGTCAAAAAAGGGTTTTGTAAGAAAAATCATGAGCATCTTCTTTTCGGTTAAATGAAATTCTTCATTTGGTCTCTTTAAGTGCATGAGATTTTAATAAATGATTATGACGAATAATTGCTATTGTTAATTTTTATAATTTAAAAATAATCGGATAATGTTACCAGGTATTTTGATATCTGAAAAGCATCATAAACTTCATGAGAAATATTCGAAGATAAATTAAACAAGTTAAAAGGTTACTGTCTGTCAAGCCTGACTATGTAATACCCTACCTACACTGCTTTTCTGATTTATGAGGAGGTGTTAAGTACATTAATACATTACTAAGATTTATTTAAAATGGATACATTTGAAAAGGATTTTTCCTGTAATTTCGAACATGAATTTAAGATTATATTTATATTAATTTGCCCAGCTGTCATTACAATACCAATGTATATGTGAGCTTTATGCACTTCAAAGTGATTTTTGGAATTGGACTTGTATGGGACGTATAAGAAGAAATGGATGGATGGATGTTGAAATCGTTTTTTATTTATAACTTTTATGAGCTTAAAACCTGTAATATTGAATGGTATAGGACCAATTTCAGTAGGTTTTGTTCTTAAGCAAAAAAGAAAACACGTACTGAAGTCCATCAAGAAATGTTGTAAACACTGTATAGTGTTCATAATTATTGACAAGGAAACTATTTTTCGAGATTTTCAAAAAGACGCTTTTTGGTTTTTTTAAAAATATATGTTCTATTCAGAATTTTATTCTTTAAATTTAATTTTATTTGAAAAATATTCTTACATACAATGTAGCTTAATCGACAGGTGATCTCGTATTCTTAATTTCGGTAAAAAATCTTCAATACAAAAACTTCAAAGAGATTTAAAACTAAGGATTAGAAAATTTTCTAAATAAAACTTATAAAGAAAAATTTTTGTACATTAAAATTCCGGAGAGAATACGCCAACATATAAATTTCGGCGAGATTTTCACAATTTTGAAGATATTTTTTTATTTATATTTTCTATATAAATTTTTTTAAGAGAACATTTTCTTTACAAATTTTTAAAGAGAATTTTTTATGTAATTTTTTTGAACAAAAAGTTTTCTTGAAAAGAATAAGGACTTAATTTGTTTATATGCAATTTTCTACAATTCGCGCACATAGAATTTTTTCTTTAAGAAATGTTCGAAATTA
Source organism: Cochliomyia hominivorax (assembly GCA_004302925.2). NCBI lineage: Eukaryota > Metazoa > Arthropoda > Insecta > Diptera > Calliphoridae > Cochliomyia > Cochliomyia hominivorax. Next base: position 77,361,774 of record PYHX02000467.1, read on the forward strand.
AAAACCTTTAGTAAAAAACTTTTAAGAGAATATTTCATATTTTAAATATTATTTTGATTTTAAACTTTTTATAATGTTATTTCAAAATAATCGGATAAAAATATAAATTATTTTCTTTTATGTATAAATTTGAGATATAAACCAACAGTATGAATTTAGTTTTTTATATATTTTTTTCGGAAAAAATTTGACTCATTTAACTTAATTTGGTTAAATGTTTTATAAAAATCTACATACAATTATAGTTTTATTTGAAAAAATAATTAGAAGGTGACCTACAGAAATAGTTACATAATAAAGGTGATAAATTTAGTAATTTAATTAAATTTTAATTAAACAAACACAATAAAAATTGCTAATGAAATATATAAACCTTTTAATCAAAATTTATTATCTTCAGCATCTTTTAGCCCTTTTGAAATAAAAAAAAATTAAAAAACAATTAAATTTACTTTTTCTTTTTTGAGAAATTTTATAACGTTTAAAATTGGCATCTCTTCAAGTACATATCTCGCCTACAATCAAGGTTATTGTTACCAATAATAAAAAAATACATAAACAAAAACACAAAAGTAACGAAATTTCAATTCTCTCAAACATAAAATTATCATACTCATCAGCACCATTGATCGTCATCATCAACACCAGCATTACCAATACACACACATAATTTGTGTTGTACTGCATCTATAGGTAAGACGTTTGGTATTGTATATTTCTTGTATCTCGTATCTGTATCTTAAACATTATGAGTATCTTTAACAGTATTTTCTTCTTCTTCTTTCTTTATTGTTTTTTTTTTAAGTTTCGTGCATTTTATAAATATTTGTTCGTTATTTTTGTGGTCAATTTGAATAGTATTTCATCTCAGCTGGTGTTTATAAAAGTTTGTACTATTTTTGATTAACATTTAGTAGATTTTAGATTGTCAATTGATACACAAAGTTTGACACAGAGGTTTTGAACTTTGCGTTAAAAAAAAAATAAATAAAAAAACTTTTTTTCTAATTTTGGAAAAGAAATAAATTTATTTAAAATATGCGTGGTTTTATAGTAAGTGAAAACGAAAGTTGTGTTTTAAAGAAAAAATAAAAATATATTTTAAAACTAATGGAATATATATTTGAAAATAAAACAAAAGATATGAATATTATTAATAAAAAATATATAAAAATATCAATAAAAATGTTTATAAACAAATTATGGAAAGACAAAGTGATATTAAGAGTTGGAAATATATTATAAAAAAACCCATAAAAACTCAAATTATATAATACATATTTAAAAGCGAAAATAAAAAATAAATATTAAAAAACTGTTAATATACGAAAATATAAAATGGCAAAAAACAAGAATTACATCAATACATGAATCAATTACATCAATTTGAACAAATAAAAAAAATCCTATGTCACAATTTTTATAGCAGCCTTTTTTTCAAAATCTAATTTGAAAAATATCGGGAAATCAAATTTCATAATCCCTAAACAAATTCTTCAAATATACCCTCCCCTTACAATCTGTATATATTCTTGCATCAAATCAAAATCTGAGTCGATTTAGCTATGTCTGTCTATCTGTTATTGGCACGCTTTCATACAAAATAATTGTCAGAACTCAACCAGCAAAATCGGTTCAGTAAATTGAAAGATAAAGACCGATATCTGATGTAACCTCTAAATTCAAACGAAGAACTTTTTTGAAAGTATTTATTATAAATCGACAAATTAGAATAAATACATGCCATAACATTAAGTTATATATACTTCATTATCGATCAAACATTGTCAGAGTAAAACTCTTAAAAATTTTGGGTAAATTCCTTTTAAATGTAATGCTGAAAGGATCAGAGAGAAAAAGATACAGCCTTCCAGCAGTTTGGAAAATTAGCGCCTAAGATGATCGACTTATATAAAAGCATACTGATGATAATTTCGACTTGATAATACCGTTTACATAAATAGAGGTGGATTTATTCAGCAAAATGTATCATTTAATATTAAATTAGGTTCTGTTAGGCATAAGGCAAAGTGTTCATTTTGGTCCCAGGAAGGAAAAAGTAATTAGAAACAAAAAAGAACGTGGCTACTTGCAGCACCATACAATATTCATTTTATGCTCCTCGCATGAGAACGAGTTAAAGAATCTGATAAGTTGCATTTTAAATTTTGTAGAGCAATAGTAAGGAATAGTTTAAAAGTTGTATCTTTAAATGGGTAACTATTGCAGAACTATTAATTTGTAAGTCCATTCTAGCAAAATGAAACACAGTTTACTAATGTTGTGATATTTCCGTTACAATATATCTCAAATTTTTTTTCGCGCATAAGTCTACAAAAAATTTTTATTCCACTTTTTCCTATGCTACAAGACGAAATATCCAACAATCAAGTTACGTTCTGCTCTTTACTGTATTGTCAGAGCATCTTGAAGCATTATTCCATATGCTTTTTACAAGTGACTTGAAAACTCTCGTAGATTTTTTCAACTTCTTCTTTTATCTCTAATATTTCTAAAATCTATTATGGAGATAATAAACAAGAATAATGTTTTGTACTTGTCTAGTATAAGTCATGTTATAGATAACGAAAAAATGTGCAGAAATATCCTCTTATAGAGCTTGATTGTCATCCGATCAGTTTTCACATTAACATTATTCTCTTTGATTTTCCTCACAGTGTTTCTTAAATGTCAGACCACCCAAATATGCAACAACGTTACGTTACAGTCTTTACTGTAATGCCAGAGCAGACTAGGGATACAGTAAGATCAACCTCTTTTTATATTCTCTAATATTTCTCAAATCTGCTCCCGATATACTGATCAAGAATGATATTTTGTACTTATCCAGTATTGACCAGTTTAATTTAGCGTACAATATTTTGGCTATTCTGCATGACGAAATATCTAGAAGAAATAACAAATGTCCATAAGAGAGGTGATCGCAAATCGATCAGTTTTGACACTGAGCTATTAATAATGACTCAAGCGTTTCTCAAATGTTAGATTATCAGCAAAAACGTTATGTTACCTTCTTTGATTTGTGTAAGAATGACAACTATCCTTTCAAAAAAGCTTGATAGTCAATCGATCGGTTTTCTTCCATATTTCTTAAAAGGGGGTTTAAAAGCTCTTGGTAGTTCCTTTTTATTTGTTCCAATGCTAAGACATCCAGTATAAAATTTTATGCGGTGTACACACATGGAAGGAATCTTATTGAAGTTCGTTATACAATAAAATAAAATGATATACTTTAACTAATAATACCAAAGCCGCATCTTTAATAGTTGCAAACTTAATCTGAAGAATGCTACATTTATTCGGTGACATGTGTGCATGTATTCTATGAACCAACGACATATAACTCTTTCATGATCCATCAACACAAATTCGATAGACATGTAGATGTGAAATAATTGAATAAAGACATTGTCAGAACATTTAAAGGGGTACAGCAATCGATGAGTTCTGATAGTATCCAGAATAACCAACCCGAGTTTTGGTGAATCTGATCAATATATTCACCGTTAAGCAGTTAATTATTTAACAACTAATCCTCTTTGAAATAGATCTCATTGCTCTTGCCTTAATAAAGCTACCAGAAACTAATATTCTTATAAATTCAATTTGTATTTCTGAGATTTTTAATTAACATAAAAAGAACTCTATATCCTTAAAAGTACTTTTTAAATGTATAGAATAATTATAAGTTTAAATCCAATCAAAATCTCGGTTATTTCTTACACTGAAATATACAAAATAAATAATTAACTTACTTTTTCTACTTCAATAGGTCTTATACCTTTGCGCTACAGTTTTAGCAGCACCACAGGGCTACAATTACAATCGTCAACAACAGAACTCCTTACCAATCGGTTTACCCAACTTTAGTGTACAAACTCAAACGGCATCAAAAACTCAAGAAAGTCATGGGTTTTTACAGGAGGCTGTGAAGACTGGTAGTTTACAACAAGCTCTTTTGGGAGGGCAAATTACACAAAGTACTCAACAATTTTCAACAGCACCCAAATTTCCACAATACCAACCAACAAAACAACAAACCGTTGGTTTTGGTAATTTACAACAACAGCAACAACAACAATTGCAACCACCATTTTTAGGAAACTTTGGAGGACAACCGCAACAACAATTTAATAATGCCTACCAACAACAATATCAAGCTCCTAATACCGTTACTAAAGATATTTATGTACATGTTGCACCTGAAGATGTTGAAGATCAACAATATCATCAACCCGCTTTGCCACCACCACCACCCCGCAAACATTATCGTATTGTTTTCATTAAGGCTCCATCACAAAATATAAATAAGGCAGCTTTACGTATTCAACAAGCTCCTACCGAAGAGAAGACCATTATTTATGTTTTGACCAAGAAACAAGATCCTTTGGACTTACAGGCTGCCTTACAAGATGTCCAACCTAAACCACCCAGCAAACCGGAAGTCTACTTTATTAAGTACAAGACACAAGAAGAGGCACAACATGCACAACGTACCATTCAAGGTGAGTGACATCAATTTAGCATAAAATGACGATTTGATAACAATTAATTTTGATAATTTTTTGGTAGCAACTAAATAAATAAAATACAAAAAATAAATAAATAAATAAATAAATAAATAAAAACAGAAATGAAAAATACTAAAAATGAAGCAAATGAACTTGAAATGAATTTATTCATAGATTCTATTTTTTATATTCAGTGAATATGAATAATTTTTTGGTTTCTAAAAAGTTGTTTTTCAACCAAACTAAAATCGTGATTCATGTTTAACATATTGTTGTTGTTGTTTTTGTTTCATTTATCACAGCTCAATATGATAAACTTGGCGGCACTTCACAAGTTTCCGATGAAGGTATTGCACCAGTGGCCTCGGTTATTGGTTCTTTAGATGGACAAAAACCATCCGGTTTAGATTTCTCAAATGGTTCCTCACACTCTAGTTCTTCATCATCATTTTCTACAACATCATCATCGTCTGCAACATCATCGTCCAGCAACAGTTTAACCTCTGGAACAACTGTAAATAATGGCAGCAAATATTTGCCTCCAATTATTAAGTTGTAAAAATATTTTTAGACTCAAATTAATTTAAATATTTTCTCCTATTTTTTGTTTAATTCCATCAAAACATGACTGATTTTGCCATCAAAAAAGCCACCATAAAGATTTCTTTTCTAAATCAATATTTTTCTATTTCTACTCTTTTGCTTTAAATTAATAAATTATTAATAATTATTTAGACCCAACATGATCGAATGATATCTTTTTACGAAATTTAAAAGTGAAATTAATTAACATTTAATTATTGGAATTTTACATAATAACGTTAATTAATTATGCGATATTTTTCCCTACTTTATGAATTGTTGCGTTATTTGTATTTTTGTTAATCTTTTTGTTTTTTGTTTTTATTAAAAAAAAAAACTTTTTTGTTTCATTTGTTAATTTTAATTATTTACATACATAATTATATATATAAATTAAAAAATGTTCATTGTTGTTTTAAGTCATATGATTACAAAAGACAAATAATACTTATGTAAATAAAAGTTTTTTTTATTTTTAATTTACTTTAAAATCATTATTTTTTTTAATAAAAATTATTACTTTAAATTATTTTTAACGTTTAATCGAGTTTGAATTAAAAAGACACCCTACAATATATTATATGGCAGTAATATCAGAAAAAATATAAAATATAACACACTAAAATATTTGACACCTTTATTTTCAAAAGGTGTTTTGTAGAGAGACACTTAGAAATAGGACATACCCCACAATACCCTTTATCACCACTAACCGTATCGTAAAAAGGCAGTAAAGATGCCTTTTTATGATACGGTTATTGCCTGCCATGTACACAGGCAATCATTCCTAATGAGACAGTAAGTGCAAAAGTGTCCCCTTTGTACGGCATGAAATCTAAGCATCCATGTCCGTTGTTGACAAACTCACATTTTTATTTATAGTCGTAGGTCTATGAAATTTGGCAAACAATTTGTTATATTCCTACGCAGATTATTGTTTAAGACTATATAAAACTAGTAAAACTTTTATGGTCAGTCAAGCTCGACTAAGTAGTACCCTACACCACAATGTTAGTTATAAGTAGTAGTCACCAAAAACTAATGAACGACTCTCGTATAATTTTATTTTCTAATTTATTCTTAAGGGTATAATATGAGGAGCATAATTTGGCACATTATTTTAAAATATCAAAAGACTAACTTCCAAAAAATTTCGTTAAAATCGCTTTATATTTAAGACGTTTACGAGCCTAAAACACCATTCCGGGAGGACCTTTTGAATAGGAGGTATCCGAAATATTGGACCGAACATGGCCAATTTAAATAGCCACCGTCTTTGAGTAAAAATAAACATGAGGCAAATTTTTGTTTAGATATGTTTAAAATTTCAACCTGTAGAGTTTTCACAACGTTTCTATAAAGAGCAAGTCGGACAGACAATCAACTGGACAGACAGCCAGTCGAATAGACAGACAGAGAGATAGATAGACAGACAGACGGACATCGACTCAGAAAGTGTTTCTGAGTCTAACGGTATACTTAAAGTTGGCTGTCGCACCATTTTTTGTATGCTACAAACTCATAACCGTTCATTACAAAATAAGTTATAGAGAGATAACTGAAACAACCTCAAAATTGAAACAAAGATCTTTTTAATTTATTAAGTTTAACGCAAACAGGTTAAGATAAACTTTTCCATATAAGTACTTATGTAATTAACCACTGTGACAAAAAATATCAAAATCACATCTGTTTTAGAAAACAAGTAATAATTACGAATATCACACATTTTGTGACCCCCATAAGAAAAAGTTTAAATTTATGTGTGTGTTAGTATGCTTTTAGGTGCAACAAGTAGTGTTCTACTTGTTGGCAATACATATTTCCTGATTCTGATAAGTGCTATAGGATATTAATATCCGATCTTCATAATATGGAACAATGATGTTTGCAATATTTTTAAAATATTAATACATTTTTTTTAGATTTGTGTACTTTAAAGAGAATTTATTTATACAAAAACTATTTTTTAAAATTGTCATTAAATTTTTTAAACTGTTTGTAAGCATAAAATACTATTGAAATATTGGACCATTCACCGGTTACTTCAATTGGCTGTAAAAGGTTAAAAAAAGTCACAAGCACCAGATTTCTTTAATATTTCAAGGTGATAAGTATAAAATTCACTGTTTGGGTACACAGCAGTCCATCCACCGGTCGGTATCTGCAAACTGTTCACAAAAATTCTTATTGGAACGAATAACAATACCTCTGCCGAAATTTCATTGATCTCAGACAATTAATGTTACAACAACACACAAATAGAATGCTAGAACTGCGAAAAAGTCAATTATTTAGTGATCACATAACAATTGACCAAAGCTGCTATACTAGCGTTATTTTCGAAGATCGCTTCAAAGCTCATAATTCATAAAAACATCTGTATGGAATGTACATCACAGAGTTATTGGGGCAACTGCAGCAACATCTCGACAGACGCACTTGAGGTAACTCTTAATGTAGATTTTATGTTAAATTGCGCACATCAACTGTCAAATTTTACTGAGATACTAACAAAATATTTCTCGAGAAATGCAACTCGTTCGGATTATGGACATTCGAAGATTCAATAAAATTCGCTATGTTAATAGAAAAAGAGATAGAACAGTTAAATCTCAAAAGGAGTTATTCGTTATGATACTTCAAAATATGTATTTCCTGTGCTTCTATAACGTCAGACATAATGTTAAGTTTAGAGTAAAAAAACTTGTGATTAGTTTTTGTATTTTGTTTGGGTTTGTTTTTATTATTTTTTAGGTATTTATAAATAAATCTTAAATACCTGTCACAGACTTACAAACATCTATTAAAATTTTCACACATACACATAAAGTTTCGAAAATATATGTATGGTTACTTGATATTTCACTTATGCAAAACCATAAATCCTGAAATTCTCCCATCATCTTCTCCATGTTATGAATGGAAAACTTCTTCAATTTTCATTTTACAAGTTTTCAAAATTTTTACATAAAATCATCATTGATGACAAAATATCGCACATTTTTGAACCGATTAAATCAAATGTTGAAAATGTCTACAACAAAATGTACAGGATAACGCTAAAAGAAATTTTCACTTTGAAAAATATTGTTATTTGTAAAGTTAAAAAATATAATAACTATGTTATGTAACTCCATCCATATTTATATTAATATTACATAAACTTGGACCTAAAACAAATTGAAAAATCATAAACAATATAATTTATTTTGAAATATTCTTCATTTTGTAAAATCACTCACAAAAGAAACCCAAAACAATCCACTTGACATTTATTTAACCCTTCAAAGTGTAAAAATGTTTTAATAACTCATAATTAAAACACTCTATAACACATTGTTAAACGTTAATATTCATAAATTGTTAAAACTAACAAATGAGATTATAAAATCTAGTAATTTTATGCAACGAATTAATCTCTTTTTCATAATAGAAAGCCAAAACAATGAAATAAACAAGTAAAAACGTTATAGTCGGCCAAGCCCAACTATGTTATACCCTGCACCATAATGTTGTTAATAAATAGTAGTTAGGAAAAATTAATGAACGACCCTCATATAATTGTATTTTTTGATCCATTCTTAAGTGTACTGTATATTATAGTGTAACTAATATTCATATGAAATTTAGGAGTTTTAAAATGAATTTTTCTGGGTGGTTATAAATGACCGACCATCGTATAATTTTCTCCCTTCAAAGTGATATTGGGATAGGAGCTTGTATGGGACCTATGAAAATCAGTGGATTGACCCTCGTTTCTTTAATATCATAATACTTATTGTTTCCAAATTTCATTAAAATCGCTTTATCTTTCGCTTTAGGATTTTAATAAGCTTAAAACCAAATATTATACCAAATTTCACCGACATGTCCCGAAAATTACAACCTGTAGAGTGTTCTAAAATATGGACAGCCAGCAAGACAGACAGAAAGATGAACGGACGGACATCGTTAAATCGACTCAGAAAATGATTCTTAATAAAACGATATATATTGAAGGCATAATATACCACATACGGTAGTGTAGGGTATAAACAAGAAAATAAAATTAAAACAAAAGACTTAATGATAAAATTATAAAATAATAAAATAAAAAAGAAACTAACTGTATCGGCACTTTTATGGGGGAGTTCATTCAAAGGTAATTCAAATGACTTCTTCAGATGATAAATCAATATTTACGAAAATATTTGAATAATTAAGAGTTACGACAAAATAACAATAAATAATTGTAACAATAACATATATAAAAATGCCACTGTTGCCCGATGTTCAAATATGGAGATGAGATCGATTGGTGTATGATGGAATTTCTGTAAGAAAACCGGTTTCAAAATTTTACGACATTAAAAAGGTGAAAAATAAAATAAACGAAAATGAATAAATATTTAAGAGATTTTGTTAATTTTATCAAGAAATTAAAATACATTCACGAAATCTCTGTATCTGTTAGATACTTATGGAATATTGAGATATTTTTATATACCCTACTTTGAATTAAAAAAATTGTAATAATTTTCAATTAAAAGTATTGAAAACAAAATTTTACAAAACAATTCTTAATTTCTAATAGACTAATGCATTGTATGAGTAGTATGGAAAGGAGAAATCAAGTAGAGAATCTCTCCTGATTTTAAATCGGTTTAATATAAATAACATAAATTTGAATCTCTCTCAAAATTCCTTAATTTTTTTAAGCAGTTCACAGTTTTCTGTACTTTACTGGAGAAAATCTTGAACCAAATGATTTTGTGTTTTCTGTTAGGTTTCAGTTAGATATAAAGCCCTACAGAAGCTCTTGGAAAAAGAGTCCCATAACTCTAACAGGGTACACATTTTTTCTTATCTAATTCTTAAATTTTGTGTATATTCTTATTATATAAAGGAGACTACAATTTTTTGAAACCCTAATGAATTTTTACTCAAATAAATGTGGACTCTATAACCAAAATTAACAAAAAAAAATCCCATTTATATCATATAACAGGAAGTTATAGTCCGATATCTTTAAAATTGAAACAAAAATCCTTTTATTTTTTAATCAATTTTATTTATTAAGATATGGTTATTATATGGAACTAAACTGTAACCTCATCACTATGCCAAAAATTATCTTAATCAGATCAGTGGAAAAGTGATAAGAAAAAATGTGACACATTTTATGGCCCATAAAACAGAGTATGGGTTTGAAAACATGCGAGTATGCGTATGAACGTATTAGTGTATAAAAATGTGACGTAATATGATTATTACGTTGGCGGATATTAAAGATTTGTTACTAACTTACTTGTAAATACATCAAAAACTTTTAAATATAAAAAATTGACTTGTTGTGCAACTCCCAATGTCAATGCATTCTTTTTCATTTGACAGCAGCCCTATTTTTATTGCCTCTTGATTGAAGCTGTTGGAGTAGAATGTAAAATTATAGATACCAATATTCACCTCCCAAACACCTTATTTGTTATTACTGACAAAATGAGATGTAATAACTGTGTTATATAATGTCCAAATCGTCAGTGCCCAACAGTAACAAATGGTTATATTAGGATATGATTCTGAGTCGAAAAGGTTAATATTAATTATTTCGTTCAAAAATATCGCTTTTAATAATTTGTAAAGAATAATAGTTAAGTTTTTAGCCGAATTAATAAGTATATTTATCTCTCATATAATGTACAATATACACCACAATGTTAATTGTAAATGGTAACTACAAAAAAGTAATGAACGACCTTCGTATAATTTTATATTCTGATTTATTCTTAAGTGTGGAGTACATTATTGTAAAACTAACGTCAATGTGAAATTTATACACTTTTAAGTGAATTTTTTTGAGGAGGTAAATGGGAGCTACTTGAAATTATGGACCGATCTTCGTATAATTTTTCGCATCGATTTTTGCTTATAATTATCTTAATTTGACCAAATATAATAACAATAGCATCGTATATATGAGTGACATGCGAAAGGGTGCTTGTATGGGACTTATGAGAAGCTAAGGATTGACCCTCGCATAATGTCACATTGGTTTAGAATATCATAAGATTTATTTCCGTTCAATTTTGTAAAATTGCGCTATAATTTAAACATTTTTGAACTAATTCCGGTAGGACATTTGTACAGGAGTACATGAATTTTTGAACCGAACATGGAAAGCCAGCCGAACATACAGACAGATGGACATCATTAAATTGACTCAGAAAGGGATTTTGAGTCCAACAGTAAACTTAAATTTTTCCTGTTTGTTACAAATATCAGCACAAACGCATAATACCCAATCTCCTTCGAAGATGTAGGGTATAAATATCTAATAGCAGCAACGAAAATCATTCCATCACTTGTATCAATACAAAATTGATGACGTTGCGTCTGGGTCAATGTCAATACAAAAGAAGAAAACAGAGTCATACTGAAGAAATCGAAATCTCCGCATAAACGGGAAATAATTAAATGAATTAAAATATTTGAATATTAACAAAAATTAGATGATTTTACAAATGGAAATACAAACTTTAATAATAATAGGCATATTTGTTATTATGAATAAATTTTTGGAAAATAACAAAATTGATATTAAAATATTATTTAATAACAAAATAATAATTAATTTTAAAGAAAAAAAACTATTGACGTTTTTTTCAAATGAAAATTAAACAATTCACTTCATCAAGGCACAAGACAATAAAACAACAATAACGAAACTTAAAAATATGAAAAATGTTAAATAAAATTAAATATTTTTTTCTTCTTAATTGACCACAAACAACAACTATAAAAATATGTTATATTGTTATATTGTTTTATTGTTATATTGTTGCATTTATGTTTCTTTTTTAATTTTTTATGGTCGAAACATAAATAATTTAAATTGTTGTGCTGTTACTTTGTCACAAACAATTAAAACGTTATTTTTATTATTTTTCGAAATATCAATAGAGGGTTGAGACCAATTTGGTATTTTTTGTTATAATTATTATTACAAAATAATGTAAATAACATAATTTTATTAAAATGTTATAAAACAATAAATTTTTGGCAGATTTTTTGTATATATGACCCATAGATATAATTTGCAGTAATTATTTAAAAATTTAATTAATAACTATTATGAAGGTAATCATTTATATAAAATAATACTTCAAACTCTTTTTTCTACACCACGCATTTGCAAAACTATGGTGGTTTTATTATTGATTTTGAAATTTAATTTTAAAATGAAATGAAATAAAGCGGGAAGATTATACATATGCGAATGTATATGGGTAAAAAACAAAAAAAAAATTTATATTAAATCTAGTAAAAAGTTATAGTCGACCAAGTCCGATTTTTTAATACCCTACAAAATAATTAAATGAACGTCCCTCGTATAAATTTATTTTAAAATTTATGCTTAAAGCGCAGTATTTTTTATGTTACTAACATTTGCTTGGGATTTGTGCGTTTTTATTATAATTTCAACGTATATGTGAGATTAAATTCCCTCAAAATAATACTTTAAAGGGGTTTGTATGGAACATATCGGAAATAATGGAACGACTATTGCATAAACTGGCACAATAAAAAAGCTTTATATTTAGGACTTTTATGACATTATAATTCCTTTTCGTGGGAAATATTTGTATCCAAGCTAGTGGGTCTATCACCAACAATTTCAAAAGGTCAAAAGGTTTCCTTGAGTCAAAATAATACACAAAAATTTTTTTACGATATTTTTAAAATCGACTCAGAAAGTGATTCGGAGTTGAACGGTTTAATTAAAGGTGGTAGAAGCAGTGTTATTTTCTGCACAAAAGCAAAATTCCCCAACCACCTACGGTGGTGCAAGGAATAAAAGGAAGACAAATAAGAGTACATTATACCTCACAAGTAATACCATACAACACTTTGGGCACATAAGCGCAAGAAGAGGTGGGACTTGCACGGAAGCTATGGTCATTTATAGACATAAGGCGCATCACTACTTCCAAACATATCCACCCCACATTTCATCGAGCATTTAGATTCAGTAAGAATATAATTTATATAAATTCATAAATAATAAAGTAAAAAAAAAAATACTTTGCACCGGAACCATTAATATAGAATTGACCCTGTCAACAACAAATAGACGGCGTATTGAAGGAAATACAGTCTAACAGACGGACACTGATAAATCGACCAAGAATTTAATTAAAACAGTTATTTAATAGAAAATAGTAAATAAGATATAATTATATGTAAGTACTCTTAAGTAACCTAGCAATTGTAACCGGATTGTAACCGGAATAAATTCAAAAATTGTTTAATCCCTAAATTATGTTTTAATATATTATCATTTATGTCGTATATAAAATCAACAAATAATGAGTTGGTGTTAAAGTTTTTTTCTTTTTGTAACAGCCTAAAGACATGCTGCATACTAAAAATATCAGGTTTTTATTAAATTTTTATGTGATTTCATTTTATAACAGTTTAAAAGCTTAACTCAACGCTTTTATGGAAGAGCTTGAAGTTGTTTTGAGTAGAATAATGAAATTTTAATTGATCATCTTAAAATCAATCATTTAAAATATACTAAAATAATAAATGAAAAGATAAATTCAATTCATATTAAACAAGTAAGAATGCTATATTCGGCCATACCGAATCTTCAATACCCTCCACCATAAATGCCTAAGAAATAAATATATTGTATATCATACTCACATTCATACTCACATATACACTTACAAACGCATACAGTATATGAAAGTATTTCTTATATAACAGAGAAACGCAAATGAGTCATAAAATATATTTGAATAAACCATTTTTTGCTGAACCGATTTTGATCATTTTCGGAACAGTAATACACATATTTATACATATTTCTTCATATTATAGCAACATTTTAATTAAAATTCTAATTTGTCGATTTATAATCGATAATATTATGAAAGTTCTTCGCTTTATCTTAGACGTTATCTCAAATACGGTCTAAATCTCTTAGTATACTGAACCGATTTTGCTGGTTTTAAAAAAACTTTCCAGGACTACAACAAATAATCATGCCAAGTTCGTTGTCATTCTCTGTCAATTATTGCAGATGTAATCGTGCCAGCAATAAATAGACAGGCAGGCGGAGGTACATAGTTAAATCGACTCAGATTTTGATTTACGCAAGAACATATATACATTGTGGGGTCTAGAATGTTTCCTTCTTAGCACTTCACACGAAATGACAAAGTTAATATACCCTCTTCAACATTTGTGGTAGTCTGGGTCGGTTTAGCTATGTCCGTCTGTCCCTCTGTCTTGGCAAGTAAACATCCACAATAATTGACATCGCTCAAATTTGACCTTAGTATTTGCTATAGACCTGGGAAGCTTCCTATTTAAAATCAGCAAAATCGGTTTAATATATCAAAAGATGTAGACTGATATCTGAGGCAAACTCCAAGTTTCAGAGTAGAATTTTCGTAAAACTGTCAATTAGAAATCATCATCATTAGAATAAGATTTGGGCATAATATTAAGTTGTGTGTTCTTCATTATTATTTTAAAATCGGTTCAGCAGAAAAAAATTATAGGCAAAAATATAGCTAATTTTATGACCCATTAATTGTTCCTGTGTTATATATTAAAGAAAACTTTTTTTATAAAATATCTTTGTAAGTGTATGTGTGAGTTTGTATGTACGCAACATATCGTATTCACCTTCACGCATTTGTGGTGGAGAGTATTGATAAGTCGGCATAGCCGACTATAGAATTTAAGCGAAACTTAACCATTCGCTTAATAATTTGTATACTCTCCACCACCACAAGTGTTGAAGATGGTATATTAACTTTGTTACTCCGTATGTAATGCTAAAACATATCAGATCACATAATTTATATATATTCTTGCACAAACCAAAATCTGAGTCGATTTAACTATATACGTCTGTTCTTCTGTCTGTTGTTGGCACTCGCACATCCATAGAAATTGGCAGAGCTTAATGAAATTTGGCCAGAATAATTGTTATAGTCCTGTCAAGTTTCCCATTTAAAATCAGCAAAATCCGTATATATGAATATGAATAGATATATAACAATATCACTTAAGTCAAGGGAAGAGTATAAGTTATGTGTACTTCATTACCTTTCCAAAAATTATAAAAATCTGTTCAGAAAAAAAGTCATAGCCAAAAATATAAAAAAAATTTATGACTCATTAAATGTTTCTGTTAAATTAAAGAAAATGTTTTATATGTGTAAATAGTAAATCGAATGGATGAAATCGTACAAAAAATAGTTCAAAATCAATATAGAGACCGCAGTTCTAGCCTATTTTTTATATCAATGATTACATTTACTTAACTCAGTTATTACATTTATAATACCAAGAGAAAATCGTGTAAGAGCGCTTAAAGTAACTGTATACATCAATTAGTTCCTAACTTAAGAAGAACAAAACAACATAATCGGTTTTTTAATCGAAAATTATACACCGATGTATAAGTCAACCTTTCAATTCTAAGGAAGAACTTTAAATTTTAACAAATCAAAATAGATTGAGTAGAAAAAATTTTATGATCAAATATAATTTTAATTTATTGCTTATGTGTTTGTATATATAATAACGATTATCTTTATTTATGAAATCAGCCCTATATGAGCCTCACAATAAATATTTAAAACTTGAAATCTGAAACTTACTTTCTATCATTATCGGAGAATATCAGCTCTACGAAATTTTGCGCCCGAGTCCTCTACGATCAGAAGTCTTAAAAGGGGGTTTGGATGTTTTTGTAATTTCAAGATGTATTTTGCTTGCATTAACGGGACTTCGTTTTTTTAATGAAACCTGAATAATCTCATTTCTTATGTATAATGGTTCTCCCATTATGGTCCTAAGAATTTTCAACTGTGGCCTCTGTAGAATGTTGATATTCGTATTACTATATCAAGTAAATCAAGTAGAAGATAGGGCCTTCTTCTGTGACACAATAGCATTACTCTAAAACTCATCTGTGACAAAAGACTTATATTTCACTCGAAAAAAACGGTGTGTAAGTGTTTATTGTTGCAAGTATTTTATTTTATGAATTAGATCTTTGATGACAAATTTTATCAAGAGCCTGAGTGGCATCTAAAAATTACAATTCTTAATTATACGATTCACAGGGTCTATAGTGCCATGATATTCACAAAATCTGAATTTATGCACTTGGATAATATTTTTATCGCTTAAAAAGGACACAGTTTTCTTGTGTAATACTTTCTCGAATACCTTTGATATACAATGGAATAATAGATCTGTAGGAGGAAGATATCGTCAAGTCTTTTCCTGACCTTGGTGTAATTATAATTTAAGAGATCTTCCAATTTTTTTCGGAAAATCGCATTGACCAATATTGGCAGTACGACTTTTGCCTGCATCAGTAGGTTCCTGATTATCGTGTTAAAAGATTCTAACCAGGTGATTTTTTACGTTAAAATTTTCTGTAAACAACGGTTTCAATCGCTTTCTGCCAATTACTTCTAAAACATATAGCACTTTATGTTAATGCAAACGAGATTATTTCGAAGCATCCTTTTAGTTTCAAAAGAAAAAACGGTACCCTTGAACAGTGTACATTATAAAAGTGATAACTGGAGTTGCATCTTGTGATTCTACATTAAAATATTTGATGATAATATTTTTGGAATTGATTTAAAATGACAAATCTGTCAGGCAGTTAAAAAAAATACTGTTTGATATACCTTTGGGCTTCTATAACTATACCTATGGAGTTCTTATGTGGGCCAAAGTTATAATGCTACTCTCCACTGGTATTATTATTCTGCTTCATTGTGTTATCCTTGAAACTAAATGATCTTATGTAACAAATTTTATAAGACATCATCAAAACTGCAATTTTATTCTTATTCAGTGACACAGAATTCATCTATTGACATTCTTCAAAATCATCCTTCAATATATTTTTGTTTGTTTATATTAAAAATATTAATGTCTCCATTATTAAGTTAATTAAAATTATTGGTTTACTGAACATATAAAAGATGCATAAAATATCAATAATTAAAAAAAAATATTTAAATAATTTTTGCAATCATTAGGAAAAATAATTATCGTAAATTTTAATCGTATTTATGTACGTAATATAAAAATATTCATAAATTAATTAAAACCCCTAAAAATTATAGTTAAAAATTCATAAAACTGGGTTAAATAAAAGAAAATATTGAAACCGGTTTTGATTTATGTAAACAAAATTTAATTTTTTGATTAACATTTTGATAATTATACCCTCAACTACCGTATGTGGTTGGGGTATTATGCGTTTGTGTTGATATTTGTAACATACAGTATTACTTCCACCTCTAAATTTACCATTTGATTCCGCATCATTTTCTGAGTCGATTGAACGATGTCCGTACGTCTGCCTGCCTGGATGTATGTATATGCACATGTTGTAAACACTCTACTGGTCCCAATTTTTAAGATATCTCGATGAAAATTGTTACGTAATATTATTTTGGCCGATATGCCAAATTATGCGTAGGACGGTCCATTGATTCTCATAGATCTCATACAAACTTCCTTCCGAATAACACCTTAAAAGGTATAAATCTAACATAAACTTTGGTATTGAAACAAAATCTGGTCAATTTAAAATTAGAAAAAATCAATGTACAAATTATACGAGGGTCGGCTTCTAGCTATCATAAAACTTTCCAGAAAAATCCATTTCACATAAATGTTAGCGTCACTCTTACTCACTATAATTAGTTTTTTGTAAATATCTTTTTAAACCAACAATGGGGTGTAGGGTATTATATAATCGGGCTTGTCCAGCTATACATTTTTTTCTTGTTTTTGTTTTTTCTTAAAAAATAAATATATAATAATATAATTTAATTGGCTATTTTGTGAAAATTGATTTTGTAAAAAATCAAAACAAATGTTGGCTCTGACTTGCTACCAAAAATATTAAGAATTATAATTTTATTTAATGCGGACATAACGTGGGTGATGATTTCATTTCAAATGCACATACAAAATGTATTAAAATATTTCAAAATCATTATTAGCTCCATTAGGAATTCCCTCATAAAATTTAGCAAATAGATTATGACATATTTATTAATTGTAAACTGTTATATATTTTTGGTATATATTGGGGATATTAACATATTAAGTACTAAACTGTCCCATAGTGCGCTACTTAAATTCAATGTATATAGACGTGGATAATTATGAACTGATTCTCTTTAGAGAATTTTCCCATAGAAAATCGATGTGATTTTTAAAACGCTTCTATAAATACTGCACAGTGGTGCAAAATCATTTTGTTCATAAATCCGTAACTTTCTTTTTTTCCTTTTGGATAAAAGGATCTATATGAAAATAGTCTAGAAATATGTCTACTATTAGGAAAATTTTATTTAAAGTAAAAATATTTAAATTTGTTTTTGCTATTAATTCAACATTTTTGAATTACAACATTTAGGTTAAATTAAAAATTTTCATTAAAAACTTGTCAAATTTGAGAGAATCTGAGCGTAGCACTATAAGGTTATTGACCACAAAATTAGATTAATACTTTTTGCCATACGTTTGTCACTTTTTGCCAAAAACAACTGGGCCGAGTGGAGGTCTTGGCCTGAACTCTTTCATTATTTTATAAATAATAAATTTATGGATAAAAATTTGTCAAGATCGGGTAATACTTTTAAACACATATTGGAAAAAATTGACTCTAGATCTTGCAAAATTTCAAAAATGCAAATGACAAGAAAACTTTAGGGTATAGGTTATAGATTTTATCATGTTTAAAGGTCCAATGAGAGGCTACTGGATTGATGAAATTTTCTTCTTTTAAATTGATGTATAAATAACACTTCAATGTTCGAAGTATTCCACTTAGAACCTGTATTACTCAGACCATGAAGTCACAATTTGTTGGAGCTACGGAAATTTTAAATACTTCACTCCTACGATATGACTGCCTCAAACTTCGCCCAAAACTATCCACCCGATGAGGAGTTATAGATTCATGTAAAAAATCGATTCTTCTGTTTAGAGAACCTTGTTTGATGTACTAAAACCAATTTTTTTGGATCCTATCTAGTCTGTCTCTAAATTAAGTCGATTTAAAGACGTCCGTTCTTCCGCCTGATATCGAATAAATTTGAAACCGAAAAGTTTAAAGATATATCGATAAAATTTTTACTCATTGTTATCGTTTCTCAGGGAATTTGGCCTTCTGCAGTAAAGATTTAAGATTAGGTAAAACATTTCAGTTGGCTCCCATACAAATACAAGAATGAGAGTCTTAGAAAAGTCTTAACTATAAGAGTATTTTAAACATGGTGTAAATAATATCGAATTACTTCTTATCCACATAGACTGTTAAAAAATGATCGCTTCAAAACCTTCTGACTGCGGAATGTATGGAAAGTAGTCAGGTTATAAATTTTTTACAAAAGTATTTGGTATCTATAAAAACGGTATAATTTAGAGATTCATAATTAAAAAGAAGTAAGTAAAATATCGTTTGATGTCAAAAATTGATGAATAATTCAATACTTCGATTCTTTTTTCATAAAAAAATCAGAATCAAGAATCAAAATCTTAAGTTGTGTAAACCATGTTTAACCGTTTTAACTTTATCACTTAAATGAACGTTCTTTATTATATAAATTTAATATATAATTCCAGATTTCCAATTTTAGAACTTAACAAAAAATTAAAAAAAAGATCAAAACTAACTAAATGTGGGATGAAATTTTTTCCAAATTAATCCAAATTTATTTCGTACGCATTCCCGTTCAAATTTCTTTATAAAGCAAAGGTTTTATTAGCGACTAAATGTTGCCACCAAGCTAATTAGAATTGTTGAAGTTCGGTCTGTTGATTTTTTGGAGAGTTATAAGGCCAATATATATAAATATACAATTTCTTATGTCTCCATTCAGAAATAAATTTTTAAATTTTACTGTTAAATAGATGGTTACCTGTAGCAGGTTAAGCCCCAAAACGCAACAAAATTATACAGTTTTTTGATTGTAAATGGAATACTGCAGTTTATTTGTAACATCGCTTCAAAATTGCTTGGCCGTTGAACTTAATACAAAAGAAAGAAATTATTACATTTCACAAAATTTTTAATGTTATCAAGATGTTGACAACTTGAAATTATTAAACAAAACAAATCGGTCATATTATAGACAGATACAGTTCAATTGGTTTCATCAGTTGTGATTAAAATAATATATTTAAACCTGTAAAAGTATATCCCGGGAGGAGGAAGTAAAAAGTTTAAAAAACCAAAAAAAAAAAAAAAACTCAAATTTAAATAAAACGTTACATTTCAAATATTTCAAATTCCAAAAAATTGCAAATTCCTCAAAATTTTTCAAAATATCAACAATTTATATCAAAAACCTATTACATCAACGTGAATGGTATATGACAATACATTCAAATGTTTTGTAGTGATTTTTGATGCAAATTAAATATAACAAAAGATAAGTTTGGGTGAAATTCAAATCGTATATAAAAGTGTAGACCAAATCTAAAAATAGTATCAGTTCAATACTACAATTCGCACAATCAACAAGTTGAGGAATAACACACACAAAGCAAAATGAATACATTTATAGTTTTTATGGTAAATTTGAAACATATGAAATATAATAAATCGTAATAATTTCATATAAAACTCTTTTTCTTTTAGTGTTTTGCTTTGGTGGCAACGGCTGTAGCTAAACCTGGCTACAATTATCAACAACCACAACAAGCATTTGTTACTGGACCTGGGTCAGCTTATTCCTCAGGTGTTCAACAACAAACATTTGTTTCCTCTGGACCTGGACCAGTTTACTCATCCGGTGGTCACCAACAATCATTTGTTTCCTCTGGACCTGGACCAGTTTATTCATCTGGTGGTCACCAACAATCATTTGTTTCCTCTGGACCCGGACCAGTTTACTCGTCTGGTAGCCAATATGCTCAACAACAATTTTCTGCTCCACAATTTGGAGGCTCTTCTTCCCAATTTGTTGGACCTGTGCAATCCTCTTTTGCTCCTTCTTCATCTTTTGTTCCTTCAACCCACACTAACTATGCTCCTCAACAACAAACAATTGTTTCCAAGGAAATTTACATTCACTCTGCTCCCGAAGAAACAGAAGAAATTCATGCTGATCAAGGTCTTGACTCTGTTCCCAACCGTAAAAACTACCGCATTGTTTTCATCAAGGCCCCAAGTCAAAATATAAAACTCAACTTGGAATCTCTCAAACGTGCTCAGGCTCAAAACGAAGAAAAGACTGTCATCTATGTATTGTCCAAGAAACCCGACCTTGGCAATCTCCAGTCTCAATTGACTGCCGCCCAAACCGAACAAACGACACACAAACCCGAAGTTTACTTCATCAAGTACAGAACCCAAGAAGAAGCCAACCGTGCTCAACAAGAAATCCAAGCTCAATACGATGCTTTGGGTGGTTCTACCCACATTTCCGATGAAGGTTATGCTCCTGTTACTTCTGTTATTGGTGGTAAATCTGTTGGCATTAATTCCGTTGGAACATCTGGAGCTCCTGTTTACACTGGTGGTTCTTCTTACTCTAGTGGTTCCGTTGGTGGTTCTTCTTACTCTAGTGGTTCCGTTGGTGGTTCCCTTGGTGGATCCTCTTACTCTAGTGGTTCCGTTAGTGGTTCATCTTACTCCAGTGGTTCTTCTTTCTCTAGCGGTTCCAACTTCGTACAATCATCCTACCAAGGCAGCTCTGGTTCCACTGTTAGCTTCGGCTCTGAAACTCCCAGTAACAAGTACTTGCCTGCTCAAAAGAAATAAATCAGTTATCCCTTTTATTTCAATAGTAAGTGCCATTAGTTACTAAATTGTATCCCTGAAAAACTATTTGAAAAACGTTTTAATCTCTTTTCTTTTTTGTAAATATACTTAATTTATTATTGTAAATGAAATAAAATAAATAAATAAGATTGTAAATAAATTTAATATAAATTAAGTTGTTTATCACTCATTTAGTGACATCTTACGGAACCGGTTGTTAAAAGTTATACTCTAATTGAGAAACAGAAGAGTTTTTTAAAGTTTTAGTATGCGATGGAAAAATTATACTTTAAAATTGAAATAAATTATTATGCACCGGTGGCAATCGTTATGTGGGCTTAATTCGACATAAAATTAAAAATGAATTGTGATATCAGTTCCATATCGGATCTGATTTTTTCAAATGGTTGTGAAAATTATTTTGAAAAAAATCAAATTGCCTTTCTTTTGTTGAAATGTGTCAAAACATTGATCCATTTCGGTTTAAATTTAAGAAATTTGTAATTTCTTAAAGAACCTTTTCAGAAATGGAATCTTAAATTAGATCAAGAATCTATGATTAGGGAAATTATCAAATATTTTAGATAACACTGCAATAAAGTTAATTTAATTCGTATACCCTCTATTAAGCTATAGTATACATGTGTCTGTCTGCCTGTCTATTACTGGTATGCTCACATTATTATAGATTGACTCAATTTGGCCTGAATAGTTTTTTTATCCTGAGTAGATTCTCATTTTAAAACGGCAAAATCGGTATAGTATATTAAAATATATAGAACGAGATCTGACGTAACCTCTGAAATCAATTGAAGAACTTTCTCAAAACTCCCAATTATAAACTGACAAATTAGATTTAAACCGTAGAAAAAAATTATCGTCAAAAATATAACTAAAGGTTTTAAAATAAGTTTGTAACAAACTTACTAGCATAAGCGTAAGGCTTGAAAAAGTGTTATGATAATTGTTGTAAAACACTTGTTAACAGGATTTTTTTATTAAGAAAATTTAACACTTGTGGTAATATTTTTAGTTAAACTATACGAAAAGCTTAGAAGTGTAGTTATAAAATAAGCTTTCATGGAAATAGTTTTTGAAACATGATTTAAGAAGCTTTTTTCATAATATTTTTATAAGCTTGGAAGATCAATTGATTTTTTACAATTTATTTCTATTTCATTTTATCATTTTTCCAATGTCTATTTTTGACAAATTGGAATTATAATTTGTATATCTTATAAATACGTCCTCACCCAGAAAGTAGAAATGGCGGCATCTATAAAATTGGAGAGAGAGAAAAACTTTTAAGTATTATATTTGTGAGTGTCTATGTATGAATCAAAACGTATTTACTCTGCATGCATTTATGGAGGAGGACATTGAAGATTCGGCTTAGACGAATATATCATTCTTACTTGTTTTATAACATAATGCCCCAGAAAAATCAAATAACTCTAAATATTTTCAGACTTTTTTCACGTATTAGTAAATTCTCAAAGCAAAATGAAATTAAATCCATCCCTGTTCGAAATAATTCTGTAACTTATGAACCAATATAAAATTCCACATATTTAAAGTTAAAGTATTTTTGAGTATATTTATAGGAGTGCAGAGGACCCCCCAAACTTGGACACCTCAGGTATGATGATTTTTAAAAATTCTAATTAAGTTATTTTCCATAGCAGATAGGAGCTTGTAAGCGTCTAAGACAACTCGGAAATAAGAGTTCAAATCTTATAAAAATATTAAATAATCTTTTCAGATAAACCGTGTTACGGTATTTATAGGTCGAAAAAAATATACAAACAATAATTCTGCATGTATAAGTGTATAACCCTTTTTGCTATTTTCCGATCCACTTTGACGACAATAAATTTCAATTTCGAAGTTTTGTTTTTACATTTTTCATCGCAGCGACTATAAATTTTATTATAAAGTCCAAGATTACAAGCGGCGAAGAGGATATATTAAATTTGTCATTTTGTTTGTTACGATATGAAAAATCATCTAAGATCCAATAATGTATATATATTCATTCATCAAATCAAAATCTGAGACGACTTAGCTGTGTCCGTCTGTCTATTGTTGACTCACTCATATCCACAATAATTAAACTCAATGAAATTTGGCCTGAGTATTTTCTGTAGTCCTGAGATGTTTATTAATAGATATAGACCTATATATAAGGCAACCTCTAAGATCAGGCGAAGAACATTCGTAAAATTTTTCATTAAAAATCAAAAGATTTAAAAAACAAATCGCTTAATTATTAAGATTAATAATGATTTTATGGAATATAACTTTTTTCTACTAAACCGATTTTGATTATTTTTGGCATGGTAATGAGGTACCATTCCAAAAATTAAATATCGGTAAGAAACAAAAAAGTTATAGTCAAAAATATGTTCCTGTGTTGTATTAAAGTAAAACATTTATATATTGTAAACGTTTGTGAGTTTATGTGTAAATGTGTATGTATTAACTTTGCATGCATTTGTGGTGGAGGGTATAGAAAATTAGGCACTGCTGAATTCAGAATTTTTACTCATTTTTTTATTATTTATCAGTTTGAAGTTATAAATATTTTCCTTATGGAATTTAACTAAGATTTTTGTCACAATATTTGAAATGTTACGTTTGTTTAGGAAGCGGAAATGATACATTTTATTTGTGACAACAAATACAAAATATAGGACAATGTCATGTTTCATGATATAAATTTTACAAAACTGCGCAAAAAACCCATAAAGTTATAAAAATATATTATGATAAGAAAATTATTACATCAACCTGATTAGGTATTGTCACCTAGATATGGATGTATTATGACGTTATTTGATGCATATCAAAACAACATTGATGGTAGTTGTTAGCATTAGATTGTGTGTAAAACAAAACGTGTATAAAAGTGTTAGCTGGATCTAATGAAAGCATCAGTTGAACGCAAGAGTTCATTCAATCAACTAGTTTTGGGGAAAAACAAAACAATCATTAAAATGAATACATTTGTAACATTTATGGTAAGTTTGTCCTCATTTGAATAACAAATGGAAATTAAAAACAAAAATTACATAATTTTGTTTAATTTTAGTGTTTTGCTTTGGTGGCAACAGCAGCAGCTAAACCTGCTTACAACTATCAACAACCACAACAATCATTTGCTCCTTTAGGACCTGGACCAGTTGTAGGATCAGCTCCCCAATTTGCTCAACAACAATTTACTCAACAGTATGCTCCTACTGCTCAACAATTTGTAGGTCCTGCTCCCCAATTCGTTGCTCCAGTACAACAACAAGCTTCTTATGCTCCTTCTGCCCCTGTTGTTTCATCCTCACACCAAACCTTCCAACCTCAACAACAACAAACCATTGTTTCCAAGGAAATTTACATTCACTCTTCCCCCGAAGAAACCGAAGAAATCAATGCTGACCAAGGTCTTGAAAATGGTCCCAACCGCAAGAACTACAAAATTGTTTTCATTAAGGCCCCAGCCCACAACATCAAACTCAACTTGAACTCCCTCAAACGCGCACAAGCTGCCAATGAAGAAAAAACTGTCATCTATGTTTTGTCCAAGAAACCCGACCTCGGAAATCTCCAATCTCAATTGGCCGCCGTACAAACCGAACAAAAGGCCCACAAACCCGAAGTTTACTTCATCAAATACAAGACTCAAGAAGAAGCCAACCGTGCTCAACAAGAAATCCAAGCTCAATACGATGCTTTGGGAGGTTCCACTCGTGTTTCCGATGAAGGTTTTGCTCCAGTCACCTCTGTTATTGGTGGTAAATCCGTTGGCATCAATTCAGCTGGTCCTGTTTTGGCTAGTGGCTCATCTGGAGCTCCTGTCTTTACCAATGGTCCCACTTACTCTAGCGGCTCTAACTTTGTACAATCATCTTTCCAAGGTAGCCAAAGTTCCGCTTCCAATGTCAGCTTTGGCGTTGAAGCGCCTGGCCAAAAATACTTGCCTGCTCAGAAGAAATAAATTACTAATGAATTTATTTCAGTAGTAAGTGCCATTTGTTAGTTAATTATTTCATTATTTAGTATTTGAAAAATACATTTTTAAATTTTTTTTGAAAATATTCCTAAATTTTGCATAAATAAATTATTAAAATCGAAATAAAAATTCATTTTTATAAAAAAATCATTATAATTTTTTATTTTTGATATTTCTTCCCTTATATTCTTAAACATTCTACAAATATCATGGTTATAATCACAAATGTAAGATCAGATCCCAAGTTCCACTTAGGGATAACATAACAATCCAGGTGTTGATCTTAATATCGTCTGCATTCATATTACACAAGGAATGCTATGGACAAGCAAATCTTGAAACGAGCTTTCTTATGTTTAAGCTCAAAATTTATTTAAGCCAGCATTTCAGCTGGCCGTTATTGTATTTACATATTAGAGCTAATTACATAGAATTTAGTTGCTCTAGTATTATTCTGCCTTCTGATACAATTACAATATGACATCATTTGGGCATTTTTTTTTTTTTTTTGAATTGAAAAGGAAGTTAAAAAATTATATCTATGTTCGTAACGATCGCTCTATGTTTGTCTATTTGGTTGGCCATGTAAAGGACTAAGCCTGTTAAAATTTTTGAGAGCTAGTTCAATATACAAGGTAGCTTCCACATAGGTGATACAATTATTTTAATTAAATTTGGTCCAGACAATTTTTCAATTCTACATAACAAATCAAAAAAAAAAAAATGTGCAAAAATAATATTTGCGATAGAGATGCATTCCTTAATTCGCTTTAATGTACATATTCAATTTTATAAGGATCGATATTATAAAACCCATTTCCGAAAATTACATCAAATAGTCCAGATCATCCATATATGTGAATGTCACACTATTATTAGAATTTAATAGAAGT
This sequence comes from Cochliomyia hominivorax, assembly GCA_004302925.2. Lineage (NCBI taxonomy): Eukaryota > Metazoa > Arthropoda > Insecta > Diptera > Calliphoridae > Cochliomyia > Cochliomyia hominivorax. Next base: position 77,388,600 of record PYHX02000467.1, read on the forward strand.
TATTGTAATGTTAACTCGGATGAATTTTGGCTTAAGGGCTTTAGCAGTCGCATACCATACTGTATATTTTTTTCATATCATTCTCCAGTTAGTGATCCGGAAATTAAACTGCTGTGAAAGTAAATCATGAAAAGAAGTATGTTTTTTTCTTTGACTGCGCCAAATATTCGGTGCTTTCAACCTCATCCAGATGGCAATAATTCATTTTGTTCGTTAGCTTTCAAGTAAGAAAAAATAAAGGGGCATTAACTGGAATCTGGAGGATGCTTTAGATAATGTTATATTCATACTTATCGAAGAAAGTAACAGTATGTTTTATTATTAATTTAACACAATTTCGATTTTCTTTTTAATTCATGGAATTATTGTGGATATATCCTTTGTTAATGGCAAAAATATAAAGGAAAAGTGGAAATTTGAAAAAGTAAGCAAGAAGTACGAATGTTATATTCGGCAATGTCGTTGTTCACGAGGTTGTCCCCGATATCGGCTTATAATTATTTTACTGAATTGATCCAATAGATTTTAAAAAAGAAAATTTTCAGGGCAATAAAATATACTTGGACATATTATTGTTCAGATTTGACTTAATTCTGTAATATACATATATAACTTATAGGATCTTAGATGAATCCTTCTTTGCGTTACGAAATGATTGAAGTATTAAAAGATGTCACCTCGGGCATTTTAATGTTTTAAAATTTCGCCAAAAATTCATTAATGAATCAAGACAAAAAACTTTGTACATAAATATTCCTTATAAATCTCTATAAAATATGAATGGCATCTCCTACAGTTTCAGAGATCTTCTAGTTGAAAAAAATTATTAGCCTGTTAAATCGGCGAAATATCGACAGTTTTTAAATCATGAAAGTATTTTCGGAATTTTTTTCTTTACAAAATTTGATAATTTCTTCTTAATAAAATGAAGATATTTGAAAAGAAAACTAATAAAATTTGGACCCGCCATAGCAAGATCAGCCAAAAAGTTAAATTCTTAGTCTTGAAGATAAAAATCTCTAAACTATAAAATGTGGATTACTTTTACACAGTCCAGATTTTATCAATTTAAATATTTTTATAATTCGAGGTGACCAATTTCGAGAAACTGTTGACCGACTTCGTTTAGGTCCATAAATTCAAAACTTGAATTCGCCTCAACTTTTAATTTTTTATTTAAAACACTGTTCACAATATCGGAATCTGAGTCGATTTATTTTTGTCCGTCTGTCTTTTGGAAACATTCTCATGGTCACAATAATTATCACTAAATTTATATTCTTTATTATTGTGTAAAGAAGTTTGTTGTTTAAAACCTGCAAAATCGATCCAGTAATAAAGAGGTTACAGACCGTTGAGACAACCCCGAAGAAATTTTAAGAGTTATAATTTTTATCTCAGATTTTCATTTTCACTAAATATAATTACTTATATATAATGCTATAATATGCTTAATCGAATCATATCGAATAATACCAATGTTAATGCTTTTAATTCTACTATTCGAACCAAATTCCAACAAATCAGCTTACTTATTTGGAAGTCGTATTTTATAAACTTAAATTTTTAGGTTTTTATTTTGACCTAAATACCATAATCCGGTTATATAATATTGTTAATTTAATTATGCTAAATATTAATAATTTTTAATTTGAACAAAATTTCATTAGTATAACAAACAATGTTATCATCCAAATGAAACACTATTGTTTAGAGCTTAAAAATCAAATCGATTACATAACTTGATGAAAAGTTTTTGTTTAAAAAATGTCGTTTTATTATATTTTAAATAAATAAATAATGAAAAATTTACAATAACGTAAATGTCAGTTAAATGTTGCATATGAAAATTGGGAAAAGTTGTCAGCTTAATAACTAATGGCACTTGCTAGTGAAATAAATGGATGAGCAATTTATTTCTTCTTAGCAGGCAAGTACTTTTTGCTGGGAGCTTCAATACCAAAGCTAACATTGGAAGCGGAAGCTTGGTTGCCTTGGAAGGATTGTTGCACGAACGATTGATGAGTGTTACTGGAGGAGGTGGCAAAGTTAGGAGCACCAGAGAATGAAGGAATATTGGCAGAACCGCTAGCCAATGAACCAATATTAACATTATTACTACCTATGACAGAAGTAACAGGAGCAATACCCTCATCGGAAATGTGAGTGGAACCACCCAAAGCATCGTATTGAGCTTGAATTTCTTGTTGGGCTCGGTTGGCTTCTTCTTGAGTCTTGTATTTGATGAAGTAAACTTCGGGTTTGTGGGCCTTTTGTTCGGTTTGTACGGCAGCCAATTGAGACTGGAGATTGCCGAGGTCGGGTTTCTTGGACAAAACATAGATGACAGTCTTTTCTTCGTTTTGAGCTTGAGCACGTTTGAGAGAGTTCAAGTTCAATTTTAGGTTGTGGGTTGGGGCCTTAATGAAAACGATGCGATAGTTTTTACGAAGGGGACCAGCTTCGACACCTTGATTAACCCCAACTTCTTCAATTTCCTCAGGAGCAGAGTGGATGTAAATATCCTTGGATACAATAGTTTGTTGTTGGTGAGGTTGGTAGTTGTAGTTAGAAGAAGAAACAGCTGGAGCAGCAGGGGCATAAGATGTTTGGGGTTGTACAGGAGCAACATTTTGAGGTGGTGGTGGCACAAATTGGTTAGCTGGTGGGGCAAATTGAGGAGCTGGTGGTGTAAATTGTGGAGGTGGTGGTGGAACAAATTGTTGTTGAAGTAATTGGGCTGGTGGAGCAGCAACTTCAACTGGATGAGAAGTAAATTGGGGAGCTGGTGCAGGGGCTGGCGCTGGAACTGGTACTGGGGCTGGAGCTGGAACAAAATTTTGTTTAACAGGTTGAGATTGTGACTGAACAGAGAAAGAAGCCAAGGGTGGAGCCTGTTGAACCGAGTAAATGCCACTATTACTGACTGGAGGTGGTGGAGGACGGAATGTTTGTTTAATAACTTGTTTTGGTTGTTGATAGTTATAGGCAGGCTTAGCTGCTGCCGTTGCTACCAGGGCAAAACACTAAAATGGACGAAAACAATATTTAGAAATTTCTCTTTTTAATTCCTTAATCGATAACACTTACCATTATTGTTGCAAATGCATTCATTTTAAAAATTATTTAATAATTCCTCAACTTGTAGTTTGTGTGAAATCTATTGTTCAACTGATACTATTTTAGATATATTCAAGACTTTTATATGATTTTAATTTGTTACCATTTTACATTGACTAACAGTATTGCTGTAACTGATCTGCCCCAAAAATCATCAATAATACTTCCCCATTTAAGACGGATGACAATGAATCAACCAACCAACCAACCAACCAGATGATCAACATGTTGATGTAACAAACCATTAGTTTAAGGGAATTGCAAAACCTTATTTCTCAAATTTTTATCTTTCTACCATTTAAACTACAATAATATACAAATAACCTAACCCAACAAATTTGAAATGTAGGCAAAACTCGTCTCCTCTTAATAAATTTATAATATTACGATTAATTTTTATGGACTTTTTTTTTAAATTTAAATGCATTTTTTATAAATTTTTGTTTCACGAAAAAAATTTCATTCACATATTATCTAACAGCATCATCCCAACAACGTAAGATTTTGAGTTATTTAAATATTTATTGTCATTGTTATTGTAGTTGTAGTTGTTGCTGTTGTTTCTTTCACTAAAGTTAACAGTCTGTTACAATCTCCTATTGTAGTCTATAAATGACCACAGTTAACATAGTTTTATTTCATTTTCTATAGTTTTCTGTCACCTTGAATAAAATTTTATTTGGATTTATATTTTATATGCAAAATAAATTTTAAAACTATAAAAATAACAAAAAACAAACATACAAACTCAAATCATAACAAACTTGAGATTTTATTACAAATTCCCATATATTCCTTTATAAATATATAAATAACTATGACTATAAAAGAAAGATCATTTGCATATATTTGTTTTTTTTTTTTTTCAAAATTTAATATACAAACATATCTACATACATACATATAATTTTAACAGAATACAAACATATATTTCTTTGGGCCACTTTAAAGTTACCTTTTATATGTGCGTGTGTATTTATGCATAAAATATGGTTAAACACTACTAAACATACTTTCCTGAAAGCTATAAAATATATTAGTCCAAAAATTCATAAAATAAAACAAGTTTTTGTTTTGAACTCAACATGTCTTGAAAGCGTTGTATTAGTTAAGCTTCCGTTTTTCTGAAGGGGGGATATTACAGTTTTAAAAATGAAACATTTAAATTTATTTTAGTGCTGCTTTTTTAATGTTTTGGGAATTATTACTTAATTATGTTAATCAGTTGTTAATTTTTGTTTGTATTTATTTTTTGTTTTTGGAATCTGTAATTAATTTGTTGGGGTTTTGAAAGTTTTGTTTTCAAAATAAGGGTGTTAAAGTTAAGATCTTATTTGATATTTTGTGAGTTTAACAAATTTTTAAAACAAGGATTTTGATGAATCTACAATTAGATTTTTAGACCACATAAAGTACATACATTCTTACATCAAATCAAAATCTTGTCAATTATGCAATGTCTATCTGTCTGTCTGTTGGAAACATTCTTACGCCTAGAAGAATAGACAGAATTCACTTTGGCCACTTTGTTTGCTATTACCCTAAGCAACCAGCTATAACGGTTTATTGGCAAGAAAATTATAGATCGATATCTAAGGCAACTTTAAAAAAGAACTTGCCAAATTTTTTCAACAAACGGTAATTGCATTAAAACAAAATTTAATTATAACAAACAGTTATATGTACATCATTTTCGTACAAAAAAGTCATCATAATCGAGACAGTAGAAATATGTTGTAGGCTGAAATATGCAAAATTTTGATACACCAAAAAATCTGTGTGTCATTTGGTTCGCAATTTTGAAGACAAATTTCTGAAATTTGTCATATATATTTATTCTCACACAATAATAAACCTTAATAATTTGTATTGTGTTGGGATCATTATTGCACCTAACTCCCCTTCACGAAATATGGTTTATAGCTTATAAATCTCTTAAATACAAACCAATTCTTTTGAATTCGGCAATATTATTTTTCGAACTGCCTTGAAAATATGTTTTTTTATTTGACCAATATCGGTCTATATTTTGCTATAGCTCCCATATAACATCATTTTCCTTTTTAATTCAATTGATTTTTTGAACTTAATATATGAATCTATTTTGACAATTATCAAGTCATATGAGGTTATTTATGACATCTTTATAATCCATTTCTCCGAATTGTATTTTAGGCTTAAAAGGTTTTTTAATATGAATCAATAACATTAAAATTCAGACAAATAAATAATTGTCATGAAGGAAAATTGTTTCTCTAACATTAATTTTTATAAAATCGGCCATAAAATATATAGAACGGCACCAAAATTTATAGGTAATTTCAAGAATATGTAACCACATTTTACTGCGAACGAATAAGTTTAACCTTAAACTTATGTTAATTTTTGCATAATATTAGTGGTGGAAGGTAATTAAGATTCGGCACAGCCGAATACAGCATTTTTACTTTCCAGCAGAACATATGGTGATTTACTATTTGTTACTTCAATGGTTACATCAAGAAGAAACCTGAAGACTTTTTAAAATTTATAAAATCTTCCAAACAAAAATATCTATAAAAGAGTTTTAAAAGAAAAAATATATTAAAACTCCATTTAATGATCTAGTTTTTGCAGAAATTAGTATTTTTATGAAGGCTGTTGAAAATTCCTCATAAATTAAAATATCACTTTCGGCTTTAATTTAATCTTATAGATACATATCAAATTAACCCACACACTTCTTTATAAAATTAGGTCAATAAAAATAAATTGGGTTTTTTATTTATAATGATTTTATCGGTTTATAACCTAATTATACTATATATACATATATATGGCAAATAACTTTTACCCGGTTCGCTTTTCAGCATAAAAATTCTCCTTAGTCCTAAATCTCGAAAATTTTCATATATCACGACGAGTATTAAGATTTTGTCAAATCCACTTGACCCTGCCCGTTCTAAAATTTTCTATCAAAATAATTTTATAGGAAAGTGACAAAATCTGGGAAACTCTATGTGAAATAGTCGATAACTCTCCTTTTTTCTTTGTATGTCCATATCTACCATCCAATTTCTCACGTAATACTGTTTTACTGGCAAATGGGGGAAAATTAATGAATTCTAGCTGTAAAAAATTTATGAACAGTACCATGGTCCCATCTGTCCTAAATTTGATTTCATTATAAAATAATAAAAAAGGACATAAAGTGGTTTTATAAGTGAACAAATATTGCCACCTTTTTGAAAAAAAATCAAAAAATTTACATTTTTTAAAGGTCTAAATTTAGATTAATTTAACTTGTTAACAAATTCATATATTTATACAGTTATTATCCCAATATTTTTAAAAATTTTGTAAGGAATTTGGCACATATTTAAAAAAAATTATAAGACATACAGTAATTCTGAAAAAACATAAAAATTCTTGAAAAAAGATAAATCTCCAAAACTTTAATAGATAACCCGGAGCATTTTTAAAGACATTTACAATGAATATCTATTTAAAAAAATCTTTTCTCCCAATTTATTTTGGCAAATTTAAAAACAAAAATATATTAACCCGATGTGATCAGCTTTAGAGGCTCACAGACTACGTCCCTGACCATATACGGTATTCGATTCTTCCAAATCAACTTAGAGTCACCTTTGCTCTGACTATATGAAATTTCATTAAAATATCTCTAACTGTACACAATTTCCAGAATTATTAAAAGAAAATCGTTTTGGACACACTGTCCGTCCGTCTTGTTGGCTGTCAATATAGAGTTTGCATATAAAATGCAGGTCGCAATTTTAAAGATAAAGTTTGGCACATGTCATTACTTTAGCTCAAAGGATGATGCCTGATAAAATTAGTAATAATGGGTCTACTATTTACCTAGACCCCATACAAATAACAATTTTACAGGTTTTTTTTATGAAAATATAATGTTTATCCCAAAAATAAAATTAAAAAAGCTATAAAAATAGTTTATCAATAGCAACAAATTGTAAAAGGCGAGAAGCATGGCGCCAATTATATAACAAATATATTGTTTTAACAAGTAAAATGTTATAGTCGGTCAAGCCCGCCTACGTAATACCCTTGACCACATTGATGGTTATAAATGACTGCCACGAAAATTTTGTGGAGGACCTTCCTATAATATGCTCTTCTTATTTATACTTGTGTGTGTAATAGATTATTGTGATACCAACATTAATGCAAAATTAATAAGTTTTAAAAGGATTTTTTTTGGTTTATATTTATCCTTATTCGATTAAATAAATAACACCCACGTATACGAGCGATTTATGAGTTCCAAGGTGATATTTAGAAGGAATAATAGACCGATCCTCGTGTAATTTTGCACATCGTTGACGAAGACAATAAAATTGAAATTTGCCAAATTTTGCAAAATTCATTATCATAACCATTTCAATAGACATCCTCCTTGGGCCAAAATAATTATTACCTACCAAATTTCATTAAGTTATCTTCAAAACTGCTACCTGTACTTTGCCAACAAACTTAACATGGACAGCCAGCCAGACGGATGGACATGCTTAAATCGACTTCGAAAGTGATTTTGAATCGAACAGTATACCTTAAAGTGGTGGTAGGACTATTTTTCTGCCCGTTACAAACATCTCCACAAACGCATTAAACCCCCTTCACCTATAATAGTGTAGGGTATAAATATTTTGACAAAAATACAAATTTATATTTTAAACATAAAATATGATAATATTTCAACTAAATTAATATTTTTATAGCATGCAAAAATAAAAACAACTTGTGAAAATTAATAATAACAACAAATTATTGTTAACAATAATTTTTTACATACTTTACATTAATAATTTCGCTATTCATGGTAAATTTATGCAAATTTTACGCTAAAATAAATATTTATTATAATTTTAAACCATATAAATATTGATATTGATAGCAGAAACAGTAATCCCTTCAGAAGCGTGATATTTATTGATGTAATAAGAAATGTTTAAAATTGTTAAAACTCATATTTATTTTAATTTATTGCACAAGTTAAATTTATTAAATAATGCGTTTTGACAGAAAACAATAGAGAATTAATTGCCAAAATTAAATAATTCAAAACTAATTAAAATGCTAATTTTATGCATTTGTAACATAAACAAAAATGTTAATATTATTTTTATGTTTTTTTTATTTAACAAATCGATTAAAAAATTTAAATATGCAAAAAAATTTACTATAAGAAAAATAAAAGAAATAAGGAGGGAGATTGAAAAATTCTTAACATACATATAAGTAAATAAAAACGAAATCACTTAGCTTACAGAGATTTTTAGTTGATTTGCATTGTTATAACAATTTACAAAAAAGGTAAGAATGTTTTATTCGCCTATGACGAAATTTCACTACCCTCCACCACAAATGCATGTGAAGTAAATATGTCATATTTCGTTCATACGCACTCACACACACCCACAATTGCATACGATATATACACGATTTCCTTAAATATAACACAAGACTATTTAATGAGTTGTAAAATTAGTTATATTCTTGGCTCTAACACCTTTTTTTTAATACCGACTTTGACAGTTTTTGAAATTTTAATAAAGAATATATAACCTAATAATATGACAAGATCTTATTCTAATTTGTCGATTTATAATTGACAATTATATGAAAGTACTTCGCTTGAATTAAGAGGTTACCTTAGATATCGGTATACATACTTTCTTGGACTATAGCAAATAATCAGGCCAAATATCATTGAGCCCTGTCAATTATTATGGATGTGAGCATGTCAACCACAGAAATATGGACAGACGGATGGAGAAACTAAGTCGACACAGATTTTGATTTATTGCAAAATATAAACATTATAGGGTCTACGATGATTCCTTCTTAGCGTTACACATGCAATGACAAAGTGGTGGTGGTGAATTAAAAAATAGATTTAATTAATAGTGATGAAAATTTTAAGCTTTCTGTCACTTTACTCAAACAGGTATTCCATCTACGCTTAAAATCTACCATACTTTTCTGTGCTCTTCAATCTCTTCAGTTCAATCTGGGCAGTTCGTTAGGTTTGCCTTTTTTGTACAAATATCACATTATTGTTCTTTTATCACTCAGGGACTTGTTTACATTAATGACAGGATGCCAAGTCAGCCACACATTATGAAGTCTTTTGAATGGAAGAACCCATTTTTCTAAACATTCCTTGATGTAAATTTCGGTAGTTATAGAGCCCGTTGTTGCAAATTAATTTCTTCTTTTGCATCAATTGCATATTGCTTGCCATATCAAAAACTTATTGGATTATTTTTCTTGCTTTCGGGTCCTAACCTTTTTATCAACATTCCCTCAAGCATCAGCACATTTTCGGCTAGGAAGTTGCAAAAATCTGCTAGTACACACGTTTCGTCAGCTAATAGGCAGCAAGAGTATATATTTTTTAAACTTGACCCCATTTTCCATGTTCTGTTATTGGCCTTTAACTTTTCGTACCAAATAATCTGAGCTCAGAGCAAACCGGGCTCCTTTCTTTTGGTTGTGTTGGGGGGACCTTTTCTGATAATGTCTTCTATCTTTTTGGTCTGGAAGCATTATGTGAAGCATTTCTTCTACCTGAATCAGGCTTTCTATCAATGGCGAAGTTCTTTCGGTACCATTTAATAAAATTTGAAACAGTTTAAATGCAGTTCGTTGGACATTTGGTTAAGGTTTTGTAGGACCAAGAATTGTTGAAAATATTTATAAGTTTCTAATCACTCATTAACAATATACATTTACCTGACATTAAACATAATAACTGGCATGTTTTACGAAGGCAGCAGGATCAATAAATATTATATGGGTTAAAATTTTAATGAAAAACTTGTATTAAGAATTTTTCGGCTTCACTCCTTATATTAATGAAAATATTTGTGTATAAATTCAATCAGATTGCTGTCATTAAAATCAATACAAATTATTTTTGTTGGTTTAACATAATTTCAATTAAATATTTAATTAAGTGGTTTTTAAATATTAAATATACATTGTTCGAATGATTTTATGACTACCAGATTTTTTCGAAAAAAAAAAAAATTATAATAAATGAATTCGATCAAAATTATAGACGTATCAAATTTCGTTGCTTTTGTATGATTTTCAAATATAAGAAATTTATAAGACTCTTAAATTTTGTTAATATATTTATGTTTTATGATAGACCCAATGTTGCTATTATCAGTGTCAATAGGCACTGTATTATTATAAATAAAACATTTAAATAACGATTGATCAAAATGACGATACATCATAAAGTTTTGATGTACAACAAAATAATACAAGTTTATCAAAAATTATCATAACAATGAATAAATATTTTGGTAGCCACAGTAGTATTAAGCATTTTATGGTTGATATTGTAAAAAAGCAACAAAACTATATATATATTTTTTTGTTGGCCATTTTTTATTTAATTTTGCTTTAAGCAAAAAAGATATTAATTAGATTTTATATTTTATTATTAATTTGTGGGAATAATTTGTTTCATCGGTTCGAACTAAAAGGGTTCTTCGTGAAGATGTAATTTAAAAGAAAATATGTGCACGTATAGCAAAGTGCTACTTTGTTGCAACACTTAAAATAAAGTATTTAAATACTTAAAAACTGAATCAATTAGAATACATGACGAATGTCAACATCCATGTTAACACATTATGGACCACTAACAGATCCCATTGAAATAGCAGAATGAAATTCAGTATTGTTATTTTTTTAATAACACAAAATAATTTGAAAATTTCCATTGTATAATTCCTGAGATGTCGGGTGTGTAGAATCAATTTAAATTATATTTTAAATTATATTTTTTAAGTCCTAAATGCTAACTCTAAGTCAGCTTTATGGAGGGTAATTTATTCTTCGTAAATTTCGAAGATTTAAGGTAAATATACATACAAAATTGTTCGAGTGGTGAACCTAAATTTTAACAATTAAATTCGTATAAAGTGTACCATGCAAGAAGTAAGGATAAGCGACTTCATCCGAAACCCAACAATAACAAGGGGATGGTGTCTTGATTTAAATCAATATGCAAGTTACACGTGACATTTATCTTTTATTGTTGTCGACTTATCTATATTTGAATTTAAAATTTTTTGAAGTTTGCAGAATCTTTGTTATTTTTTATTTATCCTATCGTATCCATTTCTATCGATTTTATTTCAATAACTCAGATTTTCTACAGAACTCATTTTGCAACTTTTAAATAGGAAACTTTTGTCGTTAGATGTAACGAAAAAAGGAATATATTTATATTTTTAAATGACACAAAAATATTCATGATTTATATGATTTTATTTTGACGTTACAAATGTAATCTCAAATTTAATATAACTAATGAATATAATGTTTATGGCGAACTGAATATTTGTGTATGACCAGCCTTCATTAGTTCAAATAACACATTAATTTTCTTTTACCACTCAATGGCCTGTTTTACCTCAATGATAGAATGCCAAGTTAGCCCAGAAATAAGTGGACACATTGTGAAGTCTTATTATTGGAAATTATATTTTTTGTAGACATTCCTTGATGTAAATTTCGGTATTTATAGACCCCGTTGTTACGAATGATTAGATTTTCTGTGCTCTATTTTTGAACTTAAAATTTTTAGCGTCATTTCTGTCAAGATCTTTTTCAGTTTTATATGATTCAAACCTGCATTAGCTTTAACTTTTCATACCAAACAATTCACAGTGCTACTTTCCTACCGGGTGTGTTAGGAGACCTTTGAATTTATTTTCTATTTTGAACCATTCCTCCAACCTTAACTACGTGTTCTTCAAACGAACAATTTCTTAATGTACTGTTTAATAATATTGAAAACAGTTTGAAGGAAGACCTTTAAATGCTTTGCCAACTTTTTAAGGACCATGTAGCGTTTTGTAGTCCCAGCTTTGAGATTTACTTTCTTACCGGATATTTTGCAAGCTCTCTTTTAGAACATATTTTTTCTTGTCACTCATTTTAATCAGATTGACAATATATACATTTGTTTGACATCTAACATGATAACTGACATGGTTTAAAAAGAAAAAAATACTTGAGTTAAAAATGTTAAATAAAAATGTGTGTTAAAAATTTGTGGATCTCACTTTTTATTTGTCATAAATTTGATTTGAACATATTTAGAAATCCTCACATGAATATTAAACCTCTTGCAACTGAGGAACCAACAATAATTTATTTGAAATTTCTATCTTCCAATTAAAGTGCATTTTAAGAAATTAAAAATTTGACTTAATATTTGATTTATTTTTATTGATATTTATCCAATTATAATTCAAATTAATATTCATTAATATTACAAAAGATTCCAAATTTACATATATAAATGTTTACATTTAAAACAAGTTGTAATTAATGAGTCCTATTCATTTTAACTGTCCTAAACACTAAAATAGTAAACTGACTACTATCACTTTTGTTTTAATTAATATTTAATATCATCAATTAATCCAGTTTTAAAAAAGTGAAATTTATAAATTCACTTTATGACGTTTAGCAACTGTGTGTGACTATATTTCATCGTTATCATATCTCCTCCCCATTTTGACAAATCGAAATAAAAATATCAAATATTATGTTTGGACTCATTAACAATACGATTTAAATTCGCTATCAGTTCCTACTGTATTTACTCCATCATTAATTTACATTTATCCAAAGTTTTTGTCTTCTCTATTATTGATAAGCATTTCATTGGAAAATTTATGCAAAAATTATACCGATTTTTTTTTGGAGAGATGAATTTAAGTTGGATCGTTGTCTGCCAACTCAGTTAGACGTAGTACTTGTTTTCATTTTATTTATTGGAAAATAAAAGAAATATTTTAATTTTATAATAATTTTGGCAAATATATATAAAAACTGCATTAAAGACAAATAAAATAACAGTTACATTTTCATTTTTGCTTTGTAAGCATTAATAGCTCTGAAGGAACAATCTTAATATAAAAATGCGTGTGTTTTTGGTACGTATATGTTTCAATAGCAGGATTTCTGTACGGATACTAAAATATAATTTTTCCATAATTCCAGTTAACACTTTACGTTGGTTTAAGCTTTGCTGTTCCTCGGGGTTATAATTATCAAATAGAAGTAAGTCCTTCGGGAAATTCAATACAAGCTATACCCAATGAATATCAAATAGTGCAGCAACAGGACCAGGTTATATATCAAGACCAATTTCCTCCACTACAACAACTAACACAATCCTTAACTGGAAATCAACAGGAAGATTATCAATTTGACAGCAATCAATTTTTGCAAAAGGCCCAACAACAAGTTGCTCACTATGAACAACTTTTAAAACAGGCACAAGAACAGAAAGTTCAAGATGTGGTTGAACCCCAAACTCCCATTGAAATTAAAGGGTTTATTGAACCACCTAAAGTATCACATAAAGCAGAAGTTGCAAAAGAACCTCAACAACCTCAGTTGATCGTACAACCCAAAAAAACTTATCATCCACAAAAAGAAGAGAAAAAGGTTTCTTTTCAAAAAGAATTTTTCTATCTTTCGGCTCCCCCAGAGGAATATGAACCTCCCAAAGATTTGGACAAACAATTGGCATCTCTAAAGAAAAATTTACGTGTCGTATTTATTAAAGCTCCTGAAAGTAATGGTTTGGAAAAGGCAGCCCTACAATTAGCTCAACAATCGGCTAATGCTCAAACTGCTATTTATGTGCTCACCAAACAACATGATGCTGCAGATTTGGCTCAAAAATTACAAAACATTCAACCCTCAAAACCTCAACAACCAGAAGTTGCTTTCATTAAATATCGTACCCAAGAGGAAGCTGAGCATGCTCAACGTATTATCCAGGCTCAATATGAAGCTTTGGATGGTCCGAATCATATTAATAGACCCGACACAGGTGTTACTCACAACTTTGTTGGCTCAGTTGATGTTGGTAATGGTGTCGAATCTCGTAAATCATTAGTGGATAACGAAGACTTGGAAAATGTAAAACCTGTTCCCAAATACCTACCAACAGCTGACAAAAAGTAATAGTGTTTTGTTATTGTAATTTGGTTACACATTGCTACACTTTATTTGTAATAAATTAAGTTTATTTATTTTATTTAAATAATTTCCATTTGCATATTCATTAATGGCTGAGCAACATTTTGTAAAACATTTGAACACACAAATACTAATGCTTTTTAATTAATTTATATGAAAAGACTCACACAGGTGAATATTTTAAGATAAATGTTTATGTATGTGTTAGTATATAAATTTATTTTAATCTAAATTTAACAAAAACAAAAGTATACTTTTAGCCAGTTTTATTATTTTCATTTAATAATGAAGCTGTATTGCACAGTGGTATGGAATGAATTCAACTATTTTATATAATCATTTGATTTTACCCACACCATTATCAACCTCTCAGACAAGAAATTTGCACACTTAATCAAACAGACAGAGATACCTCTAGGGACTCGTTGATATACCGACTTTAAAAAGGTAATAAAGAACAACCAAATTCAAAGATATGTAGAATAACGATGAAAAAGTTCAAGTCAAAATTCTAGAATAAAACATTGAAAACTCTACTTAATTAAGCCATTAGCGATATCAAAGTTGTAAACTTAACATTAGGCTGCAGAATTGGTGGTAGCACCACAAATTATTTCCCAAATAACTTTAAAGTATCATGCATGAGTTAAAAACATGAGCATTTAAACATATGAGAAAATGTTAATTTGGCTGGATGATGCGATACTTTTGCGATTGTTTTGCTTTCTAGTGCAACTGCAATATATTATAATCCATTTTTTCTAGATCAGAATGCTAAAACTTATGCTTATCTAATGAATTTATACATTTTTTTAACATTAAACCAAAAACCGGGAAGTCAAATTCTTTATGATGATAATGTTGATGCTCATAGCCATAAGATTCCAGACTAGTGATCATTTTTCACTAGACCAGGACTGCTCACTGCTTACTCCCAATTTATGGAACTGCATAAGATAAGTGATATGTAATTAAGCTCTGCAATCGCACGAAATCTGAAACGAATTTGAATATTTCACATCTGGGCAGATATCTTTAGTGAAATTGACTTCCACTTTTTGAGTAAATTGCTTTTAATTATTGTATCAATGACCTTTAGTTATAATTATAGTTCAAATCCTTAACAATTTAATAGATAACATATCTTTAAGACATATAACAAAGTTTTTGACAAAAACAACATCCATCGGAATAAAATTTACAATTTTGTGTATTTTATAAATTTCAACTGGAGCACATCTAGTAGAATTATATTCAATGGTGGGGTAAAATTTTCAATTGAATTCTTCGACTATTTTAAATATGTAAAGTAGTACTTGAAATTATTATATAAATGCCGTTAGAATCACGTCGAAAGATGTGAACATGAATAGAATAGTTAAGTATTTATTTTAAGCGCAAATATGATTTTTATAAAAAATGTTCTATACCTCTCAAAAGTAAATTATATGCAAGAAAAAATTATAACTGTTTAATCGAATACATCGAGTATGCCCCTTATCTCAGCTATTCTCCATAGAGCCGAATGATATAATGAGGGAGGTTTGCTCAGAGAGGAAAGGAAACACATAGAATCTCCCACGTTAACTAGAGGATTTGGACAATGCGGATAATATTTACCTATTCTCGCACAAAATATACAAAATGCAAGCAAAATTCGAAGACTTAATATCCGGCACGCAATGTTGGGTTTGAGATAAATATCAAAAATATCCGGCACGCAATGTTGGGTTTGAGATAAATATCAAAAAGCCCAAAGCAATGAGAATTAACAAATTAAACGCAGAATAAATTATCCAGCAAAGACGACTGGTCGATTCCTAAGATCGCTGCTGCTATCTAGATAGTATTGGCGATGCAGATGCAGATGTAAACAACCGACTCAATAAAGCGAGGTTACAATCGATGTGAAGATGCTGACAAATATCCAAACAAATAAAAATCAATACCGTTGTACCGAAGTGAAACATGGTAAGTATCAAAACCATCATGCAAAAATTGCAGGATTGGTGATGACACCAAATGCGCGGAATTATATGCAAAATATTCAGATCTAATAAAAAATAAAACGAAGCTGGGTCGCCTATACTCACGGTTCAAGAAGGACAATGCAATCTTACATATGAAGACGTAAGAACAACTGCACCAAACCGTTAAAGATGTAGAATATGGAAATAAATCTTAGCACAGTTGCGTTTGGTCTCAGTTTCTCATTTTTGATTTTCATAACATTAAGCTCACAATCCGATGTATAATATTATTAACATTATACATATTACATCGTTGTGTTATTATTCGTTTTTGCGACATCCGTAATATAAGAATATCGATGATTTAAAATTTTAAATTTTATGTGTCAGAATCCTTTTTGAGCCGTTAGCCTGACTGTCTTTTTGTGAGTAGACCTGTTAAAATTGATGATGATCATACTAACATTTCTTAAAGTTTCCATACAATTTTATTTTCGGAATTGGATTTTAAACTCATGAAACTTTTAGGTACAGAAATTTTTTGATAAACTTATTGAATTCTGTATTAGTCCAAATTGACGAGTCAAAGTTAAATAACATCGACCTGCAAATTATCTTATACAGTTCAAATCTGAAAATCATTTTTGAAAATCACATCAGTTGATACAAATCTAACAAAAATTTTAATTTGATAATGTGATAAGTTCTACAATGATTTATACTTCATGACTGCGTGATAGTGAAGGAAAGTCGGGTTTAACCAATTAAATTCTTAATTATTTTTCTAAATGACTTTATTGCAACCCTTTTACTTACTTTCTTGCTTATTTCCAAATTAAGAAAAATTTACTGAATTAAAAAAAAAAACGTTTCACTTTATATTTTTAAATAAAATAATTTAAAATTTTAAATAAAATAAAATTAATTTAAAACAACAAAAATA
This sequence comes from Cochliomyia hominivorax, assembly GCA_004302925.2. Lineage (NCBI taxonomy): Eukaryota > Metazoa > Arthropoda > Insecta > Diptera > Calliphoridae > Cochliomyia > Cochliomyia hominivorax. Next base: position 77,405,679 of record PYHX02000467.1, read on the forward strand.
TGTAAACTAAATCAACAGTCCATGTCATTATTTGACTCCAATAGAGCCTCTAACATTTCATATTTGGAATCTTTTGCTTGGTGGTAAGTATGCGTTTCTTGAGGGAATGAAGGTTCTTGCGGGAGCAGTAGTTGGAGCAGGAGCTGGAGAATTAGTAACAGCATTATTAATTGCTGACGGTGAAACAGATTTTGAGGCAAAGTCCAAAACTGGAGCAGCACTAGGACCATCACTACTGGAGGCACCTGGTAAGCTATCATATTGAGCTTGAATGGTACGTTGAGCATTTTCCGCATCAGCTTGTGTACGATACTTGACAAAGTGGACTTCAGGTTTAACAGCATTGTTGACCTTAAGTTGTTGTAATTGATTGGCCAATGCACCGATATCAGATTGCTTGCTAAGAACATAAATGGCAGTACGATCATCGGCAGCACCTTTAGCCAATTGTAAAGCGGCATTTTCCAAAGCAGTATTTTCTGGACCCTTTATGAATATTACACGTAAGTTTTTCTTTAAAACGTTATTTATATGTTCATCAACATTTAAATCATCAAATTCTTGTTCGGGTGCACTATAAGTGTAAAACGCTTTGTTGTACTCCTCGACCACTGGTTGAGCTTGTACTGGCAAAGCATCCGAATTGCTACCAACTAACGAGCCATCATGATTACCATGACTTTGAGGGCTATAATTATATTGAGCTGATGCAATACCCAACAAAGAAATCAACTAAATGAAATTGAAAAAAAAAAACAGAAATTAATAAAAATTTGTTTAATTTTTCTTAAATTTGATTTAAAGTTTTTACCACAAAAGTACGCATTTTCATATATAATTTTAAGATTCTCTTTATCGTAAAACGTAAGTCACTTGTAACTGTTGTAAAGTTTAATCTCTAACTGTTGTTACAATTCAACTTTAACTCACTATTTATATGAATTACAATTTATGAATTTAAGACGAATATAAATCTTACTATTTTGCGGTATTTACCAGTTTGTTACTATTTTTAAATCTGAATAAACTTGAACTGTTGAAATTTTGTCATTTTCTCACAACCGGTCAAAATAAATGGCATAATTCCGAAAAACTAGGGGAGCGTCTAATATGTCATTTATATTCATGCCTAAAATTAATTTCCTATGTAACCCAGAGTCTGTTGTAGTAAAACAAATCAAAAATTTACATCACAATGTTTCGGCTGGTTTTGATGACGAACACACACAACAATATTTATTTGATTAAAATATAAAAAGAAGAAATGTATGTATATATTTTATGCAGTTTAACCCATTTTTAGAGGTAATTAAGGTGTTGCTGCATAGAATGGAATGCACCGTGATGATATAAACTTAAAATGCAACTATTTAATGATCTACACAAATATAGATGTGTGTGTAAATAAAATTATTGCAGCAATCGTTTGGAAGATCAATAAATTATGTCTATATAAAAATAAAGTAAGATTTTGTTTTAAATTTTTACCTAAAATTAGGCAACGTTTTTTCTTTAGTTTAAAAAAACTCTCATGACAATAAAATATAATATTTATTTTTCGATTTAGATAACAAAGTTTAATTAAAAAGAGTTTTCTCCATTTGGTCCTTGAAGACTACATGACGACATGGTTTACTGCTGGTACTTTTATTTCCTCCCAATTTAGTTTGTTCGATCCGATCTTGGGTTATTAAACATCTTCTGGTTGCCCAGCCAATGGCTTATTGTGACTTGAAGATTCTACTTAAGCTCCATCCTTTTTAACGATAGGGTTAATTTCAAAGAGTTTTTCGATTTGTCTCTATTACTTCGGTCCTACCGAAGAACTTTCACCTCTGTGATAACTGAAAAACTCAAACAGTTTTTCTATAAATTTTGTAATTGACGAAATTTTGGTGTAGTTAAGTTCCTGGCATTTTATGTCGTTCCGACGAAATACTTAAATTTAGAAATTCTCAAAATTCTTAAGTTGAAATGAGAAATTCCATATAATTTCTCTTCTCTCTTAACAAACTCGGCTAATAATTTCATACAATACGATGATGAATCTGAGTTGAATGACATTTCATATATGAATTGAGAATTATTCATTATTGTTCTACCTCTGATATTTTGTATTATTTTCTGAGTAAAATATTTTCCATGCTTCCCATATCATATATATTTGGATAAGAATTCCCCTTGTTAGGATTTTAAATTTTAACGAATCTTTGGGCTATGACAACCGTTTAAAAATGTATTTCATATCAAGCCTTATATCTAGACTCTTCACACGATTTGGCGCTCCCCAAGAAGCCTCACCAACAGCAGGTTAAAAGCGAAGTTCCAGTATCACCACACTTTTTTTGCGGAGAATAAGAATGGGGTTGTAACCTATTTAAGAGATTGTTCTTATGCACAGTTTTGTATGCCAGGAAATCTGGAGGAATCTTGCCGGAGTTATCTCTCTTGGTACAAATACCACATTATTGTTTTTGTGCCACTAAAAGTTTTCTTAACCATAGTGACATAATGCCAAGTCAGGCCAAAAATCAGAGAGTCTTATCCTCTGCGATTTCTGCAAACATTCCTTGAGAGCCTGCTCTAACAAAATTTTAATTGCTTTTGGGTCCTTAAATTTTAAATTTAAAATTAAAATGTTTGATCAATAAGTTACGAAAAATCTGCCAGAATATATATTTTGACATCCATTTTTTAGAAAACTTAACTTCAATTACCATTGCTCTATTTTTGGTCTCTAAATTTTTAGCGACGTTACTAATATAACTCACATTAAGTTTTAAACAATTCTCCACTGAACACGTGAACAATTTTGTGAAGCTCATATCCACCACAATTATGTTCCTATATAAAATCAAAGACAGCTTAGATTCCTCCATGAGGTTCGAATCTACATTTATTAAAAAACTGTGTTATTACAGTGGAGGAGCTTTATATTAAACATTTTTTAATTCACCACTTAAGGTGGTGAGGTTTTTCAAAATAAAATATTGTGTTTTCTTTTTATAGTATTTTTAATAATTTTATGTTTTATTATATGAAAATAATAAGAAGACTATTAATAGAGTGATGATTTATAGTTTTTATTTGTTTAAAAAAAACTACTTAAATACGCTTCTTTTTTGTATCAAAACCAATAACAAATAAAATATACTTAATAAAAATAACAATACATAATAAAGTAATTCAAGGTTCCATAAAATGGAATTCCATGAAATCTATTATAATACATATAAAAACTATTTCAAAGATACATCAAAGAATAATGCTAATGAATATTATATAATAAATATATTTCACTGTTTATTTTAAAAAAAATAAATAAATTTTCCGAAAGCATTATCAACCAATTAATTGCAAATGTAGATATAATTAAATTTTCCTTAATCCTTAATCAAATATTTTCTTTTAAATAATATTAAAATTTAATTATTTTTAATTTATCAAAATTTTATACCCTACACGTCCGTAGGTATTTGGGTTATTATGCTTATGTTTATAAGATGCAGAAAAATGGGTAGTACACCCACCTTTAAATATACCGTTCGACACTGAATCACTTTCTGAGAAAATTTAAGGATGGATTGACTGAAATAAGTCTTTTGATATTCTTAACTCATGTACAAAATTATGCGAGGTTCGTTTTATTTCTTCTCACAAGTCTCCTTTCAAATATCACTTTTAAGAGCATATACTAGGGTCGATCCATAATTTCTTGTAGCAACCATATAACCCCCCAAAATTAATTTTAAAATGCATAAAACTCACATTAATGTTAGTTTCATAATAATGTACTGCACACTTAAATAAATATATCAGAAGACATAATTACACGAAGGTCGTTCACAACTTTATCGTAACTACATTTTATAATCAACATTGGTATAGAGTATTTCAAAGTCGAGCTTAACCTTTTTTTCTTACTTTTAATAACTTTTATGAGGATTTTTATTTATTCTCTCTACACGATTTTATATTAATTTATATTAAAAAATAAATTTTCAATAATATTTTCAAATTCATTTTTATAAATGAACAAAGACAACAATAAAATGTTTAAATACAATAAAATTATTATTAGCAAGACTAATGCGTTAATTAGTAAAATGCGATGAATCCATTTTCATTCAAAATATTCAAATTTATTTTAGGTCTAAACAAGAGACATTTTTTTGGTACTTTTATTCAAAAAACGCTGTGTGTATCATGCAAATGAATATTAATAAGAAATTTTTGTTAGTTTTTTCTCGGAGCCATAAAATTATTATATAAATTTATACATTTTAGTGGGAATCCATATTTTTGTTTTTAACTTTTTTTATTGATTGAAAAAAAGACCACAAAGATACAAAATTTAAAATAACATAAATAAAGCTACTTGTTATTAGGTAGTATAAGATTTTTATTGATGGAAAAGTTACAGATGGAAATTTAAATTGGTACTACAGCGGTAACTCAATCGATACTACTACTCACACCAAAAATATGATCCGTTCCATGCGGGCCAAACTTAATTATAGATACTTGTTCTATCAGCAAAAATTGTCTGCTCTTCCAACCTCAACTTTGGGTATTTTTCAACATTGGCCGGTGATCGCTGAAATTAGATTAGGAATATTTTCACTCAAGAGAAGAAGATTAAAGTTTGATCGCTTGTAATCGTAAAGGAGCATATTTTCTATGCAAATAACAGTAAGTGGGACAATATTTAAGATCAGCAGGATATTCTATTGCTGGGTTTGAAGAGCGGTTCATTATTCAAATATACTTGAAGTTGTAAGTTCTCGCAATAGACACTCGAAAAAATCCTAACGCGAAGCTATCACTACAAAATGGAGTGATTAAAAAATACTACAGTGACCCCGTAGCCTGAAGGAAGCACGCTTCTCAAAAGCTGAAATTTGGAAGCCATATCATATTTCACGTCAGCTAAAAAAAATATTTGAACACCTTTTTGCTAAAATACAATTAATCTAAAAAATGCACTATTATGATATTTACTATGGTTAAGACTTAAACAAAAAGAAATTTTACTTGTACTAGTTCAATTTTTCCTAAACTCTCTTTCAAAAATCCCTTTAAATTATATACTTCTCTCATGTAGACGATTATCATGAAATATGCTTTATACAAGCACAAATTTTAAAATCAAGTCCAAAACTATACATGTTTTCATCTTAGTGTAGGTTACCATAAAGTCTGGTATATATTAATTCTGCTTTCTTGATTATTAGAAATTTAAAATTTCGCAATTGTGTTCTTCTAGCTAAGATTTTCTGATATCTTTAAAGGAAATTGTACATCCTAATGTTTCAGAAAAATTAATGATGTCCTAAATTGGAAAGATGTCAAACTTTATATTCATCTTAACGTTAAGATATATTGTTCTTTATTAAGACTCACTTGGCAGATACAAGATATTTTTTCCGCTCTAGAAATACAAGATGGAACCATTTAATTGTGCCATAAATAACCTATGTTATAGATTCTATATCTACTACTTATACAATTTTTAAAACACAATCAGTGAGAAAGAGAACCGCTTTAAGAGTCAAATGTTTATATTTATTATAATGATAATTCTATTTGTCATATAATTTAAAGGCTAAATACTCGGAACATAACATCTTTATTGAAAAAAAATCGATTCAAATATATATTTCTGATTTAAAATGTTACCATCTTTTTGGTTGAGAGGATATATTAACAAAGATTTTGTTTATAAAAATTTCAAAAATTATTTTCACTGAACCGCATCTCTTCTTGTCACTATTGCTCGTTTATTTTCTAATGAATTAATTTTTTTCTAAAAATTAACTATTTATAATGAAAAAAAGATACACAAGTCACAAGTGTCTTTTTTCTTATAACCCACTTAAACAACCTGGTAGTTGCCCAGAGGCCTTGACATATTAAAATCTTTTTTTTTTTTTTTTCTCTACAAACATTAAACAAACTGACTAACTAAGTGAGTGAGTGGCTTACTAACTAATCAAGTATCAATGAATTTTTATTTTTCTTTCTCTTTTATTTTTTTTAATTTTGATAAAACGTGTTGTAATCGAAATTAATTATAAATGCAATATGATATTTTAAAAAAGTTTTCTTGTATTAAATAAAAATCTTCAATAAAAATTGTGCATAATCTACATAATTAATTTCATTATTGTTGGGATAAACATTTAAATGGTTAATTTAACAAATCATTTACAATTATTACAACACAAATTTTGATAATGGAGTTGATAAGAATGAGAAGAGGCAACAAACCAGCCTACACAAACAAGTATTTCTTATAGTTTTTCTTTTATGTACACAAAAAACGAGAGATTTAAATCGAGATTTCTAACTTTTTAAAATAATAAAATCAGTCGAATCTTAAATACCCTCCATCACTTACATTATGAAAAATTATCATGAGAAGTGGATATTACATCATCATTAGTACATCAGCTTTAAGGCCGACTACAGAAAAATCTCAATCTCGCTTTCCGTTGAGGGGCGTTATAAGGGAACTATAACAAAAATAAGGAACGATATTATTAAAATTATTTATATATTTTCTGAAAGGTTAGAAAATTAATTGTGTCAAATTGCAATAGAATCGGTTTATATTTAAGAGTTGCATAAGATATAAACCATATTCCATGAAGGGGCCTTATATGGGAATTACGTCAAATAATGACTCCAGCACAATTAAGTTCCTTTGGGTTATATAAAAATAAATATGTATGGCAAAATTTTTTGAAAATTATCTTAAAAATTGCGATCCATACCGCACACAGATTTCACAATTTTGCATATTTTTACCTGTTACATTTTTTTGATGATTTATTGTACGATGATGAATAAAACGTAGCTGTATATATAGATTTTGTTAAAATACATTTATCTTTGAATTTTTTTCAAAATTTTGAGATTGACTCAGATAATGGTCTATATCTTTTTAGCGAATGAATCGATATAGCTGGACTTAAATTTTAGGCGTAAAAATTTTTGAATAGACAGACAGATATATAATTCATGGGATCTGAGATGATTACTTTTAGGCGTTACACACGGAATTACGATGTTAATATACCCTCTTGTACTGGTGAAGGTTATAATAGTATAGTACTTTTTTCTTTACTCTTCCAGTAATATTAAAAAAGAAAGAAGACAAAAAAAGACAAAATAATTTGCAAATAACATGAAAAAGAAACAAACGATGTGCAAAAATGAATCTAAAACAGAGCAACACCCCGCAAATCAAAAAATCAATCAAATACTTCGAAACAGTTTATAGTCAATATTAACAAATCGATCAAAATTTGCATAAACTTGCATTAATTAGCCAATACGATGTTAGTTTACCTTTTCTTTTTCAACTACAACAAATGAATTTTTGTACCACAAAAACAACCCACAAGCAAAATGAAAACATTTAATATGATACCGCCCCTTTAGCAGCTAAAAAAATATGAAGAAAAAAATCAAAAATGTTTAAATAAATATATTTTTAACATTAGATATACAAAGTCATATTGCCACAGGTGTATAATACCAATACATTGAAAATGTATATGAGAGTGTATACATAGACATTGAAATTTATTTAAATTTAGATATAAAATCATTGTCTGTAGAGTTTCTAAAAGAAAATATTGCCGCCAATTAACGATATTTTGTTTGAATTGTGACAACTGACATTTACAATAACAACATACAACTTTAATGCTGGGAATTCCACCAAAAAAATGATAATTAATTTATTGAATATTTAATTATCTCTAGAACTTATCGTTAAAGGAGGATTAAAATGGGGTAAAGTTTTACCCCAAAAATAAATTAACTATATACATTTATGAAAATATTAAATATTGGAATTTTTCTATCTCCGTCTGACACATTAAGACACATTTTTGTGCAGTTCAATTCTCTTTAAACAACAGCCCAATATCTCTTTATTGGCCATAGCTCTTTCCTTGATGTTCATAGAGGCCGATGCAATAAATGATTGGCTTTTTTAATGCAACTGTATATTGCTGGCCATAATGAGAACTTTTTGAAACTTTTGAGTTATTTCTTCAATAGTCCCTCGAGCATAGCAACGTAAAACTTTTGACCGAGAAGTTATGAAAAATCTTGTAGAAAATATAATTCTTCATCCATTATGCATGAATATTTTTTCAAGAAAGCTTGACTTTAACTTCCGTACACTGCCTTTGACTTCTAAATCTAGCAGCGTTTCTGTCCAAATAGTACGAGCATTAAACTAGCCGGGCTATGGTATTGGAACAAGGACCAAGTTGGGTTGGGTTTTGTTTTACATTAATCATATTAACTGACAGGTTTTACAAAGGTAACTTGACAAAAAACATATAATAAAATAAATAAATAAATAAATAAATAAATAATTAGATAAAAAATAAATAAAATTAATACATAAATAAATTAATTTAATTAATAAACAATAATTTAGTTAAAAGCTTTTATAAAAAAGTGTGATAAGATTTTTTTTATTTAACTCCTAATCGGGTGAATAAATAATAAAACTCCCCAGGTCACATGCGATATTGAACTATAAAATTTTATATAATGAACTTATTTTGCTAGTTTTCTGGAAAATAACAAATAATCAGATCATGTTTCATTGATGCCAAATAAATAGTTGGCGTTTACCTTCTAACTAAACAAAAGACTTAAGACACAAGCACAAGCTCATAAAAAAAACTTTTGATTTTGTTAAAGCATAAATACACTCGATGGTTAAGAAAATAATATATAAAAATATTTTACTTAAAATATTCGAGAATTCTAAAGATGTTTTAAATTTTTAATAATTATCAAATGTTAGAAATTAAAAAAAATCTTTAGCATTCTCGAATATTTACAATATAATTATAATTAAAATAAACCTTCCTATAATGTAATACAAAAACGCCACTGATCAAGTTATTTTTTATTATCGTAATTTTTCACCCACCAGCTAAATTCAAAAGCAAAACAAAACGGAAAAAGATATAAACAATTTGCAAACTTAACAAAAAAAACCGATATAAAAGACAAAAAAGAAATCTACATAAATTTCGCATAAATTTTTCAGTTTATAAAAGAAATAAAAATATAAATTAACATAAATATTTAATATAAAATGAAATAAAACAAACAATTAAATATTAAATCTAGTTTAACTTACTGTTTTTGTTAGTTGAATTTTGCGCTATTGGGGTAGGTAAGTTAAGAATAAACGTAAATAACCTCTCAAAAGCTTCCTTTTTAAATAAATTAAAGACAAAAAACAAAAGGTAAAATAAATAAAATAATCAGTATTTATTTAAATATTCATAAAGGTGAGAAAAACTTCTAATACTTTATCATTACAGTGGCTTTCCGGTTTAACGAATTTGGTTTCAATATTTTTACAATACGATTTTCAAGTTTCAAAGTGATATTTGGAAAGGTTGTATGGGACCAAAAACCGGTTGAAATTGTTTTATATTTAGGAATTTTATGGACCATTCAAGGGGAACATTAATCATAACAAATTTTAACAAGCATTGTCATTTAGCCAAAAGGGCTGGCAAATTTCATTACGATATCTTCAAAACTCAGACCTGACGGACAGACGGACATAAATTGCCTCAGAAAGTGATTCTGAGTCGAACGGTATAATTAAAGGTGGTGGAAGGATTATTTTTCTGCTCGTTACAAACATCAGCACAATCGCATAATACCCCACCACCTTTAGTGATCTATGGTATAAACAGGCGAAAATAACATCAAGTACATTTTTGGTTACACTTTTGAAGAATATTTTTTCAATAGGTAAATATGTACGATAATTAAAAAAATGATCTCATTTAATAAATTTTTCGATTTTGCGAATAAGTCTGACATTATATCATTCGTTAAACCGTGTAAGCACTGTATTATTATTTTATCGATTATTTTCTTAAAGTTTGTTTTTGTAGACTTTCTAAAACCTTGATAAAATTAAAACAAATATCGAATTTCTGAAATTCCCTTTATTAATTTACTAAAAATCTTGTTTAGTTCTCTTATTTGAACTTCATGTAAGAAAAACAAAAATAAAACCTGCAACAACAACAATAAAGTTCAAGTGCTAACATGAACAAAAACTAAACTAATCTGACACCAAAAACAAAAAATTTATTCAAAAAAATTTTATTAAAAAAATACAAAAACAAACATAACGAAAATGTAGTGTGAAAATCAAAGTATCGAATAAATTTCCGTTGAACTTAATGAAATGATCTTGTCACCCATATGTTCCGAAATTAGTATAAAGATGCCAACATGTCGGCTTGAAACAACACAATCAATTCAACACTCAATCAATACGGATTAATCTGCTCAAACACACGTGAAAATGCGTACTTTTGTGGTAAGTTTCCATCGACAAAAAAATTTGAAAATACTACGCTAAACCTAAACTTGTTGAAAACCATTATAAAGGAACTTAAGAGGATTAATTAAGTAATTTTTTGTTGTTTTCATTCATTTAGGTTTTATGTTTAGTTGCGGTTGCTGCAGCCCAATACGATTACAGTCCCCAAAGTGGTGCTGGTGATTATTCAGGTGCCGGTGGTAATGGTGGTTTAAGCGGTAGCGGCGGTCTTGGCGGTAACAGTGGTCTTGGCACTGGTCAAGATGAATATTCCGGTCCCATTGGTAACAACGAATTCGACAAGGAATTCTTTACTTTCTCCGCTCCCGAAGGTGAATTCGATGATGGTAATGCAGCTGATAAGATCGCCGGTACTTTGAAGAAGAACTTGCGTGTTATTTTCATCAAGGGTCCCGAAAACGCTGGTCTTGAAAATGCCGCCCTTCAATTGGCTAAATCTGCTGCTAATGAACGTACTGCTATCTATGTCCTCAACAAACAAGCTGATATCGGCGATTTGGCCAACAAATTGAACTCTTTGAACAAGAACAATAACAACAAACCCGAAGTTCATTTCGTCAAATACCGTACACCAGCTGATGCTGAAAATGCTCAACGCACCATTCAATCTCAATATGATTCATTACCCGGTTCCAGCTCTAGCTCAAACGGTGGTACTGCTCCTGTTTTGGACTTTGCCTCAAAGGCTCCTGCTGCTTCTTCTAGTCAATCTGGTAATGGTATTGCTAGTGGTCCTAGCAACTCATACATTCCACCACAATCTGCGTATTTGCCACCTGGCAGACGTTTCTAAACTGATTGTTATTAGTTGTTGATTTGTTATTTAGTTTAAGTTTGTTAGTTATTGTTTTTATTTGTACTAAATCAAATAAATTGTAAAAATTGTTTTATAAAAAAATAATTTTTTATATAACGCTATAGAACTCATCATTTGGATGCTAAAAGTTGTGTCACTGAAACTAATGTAAATAAGTTTAATTAAATGAAAAATAGACAATTGAACTTTTATGTGTATGTATACGGTCGCCAATATCAAAATTAATCAAGATCAGAACAATCAACATACTTATATTTAAAATCAACTCGTTCACATGAAATGGAATCCTGCTTATTATAAATACCATTACGAAAAACTATCACAAATCATTAACCCGAGCTTGGGAATATATAAAATATGTTAAGGTCATGAAACTCTGATGTGTGGACACCAAAATAAATTATATACATACATCGTGACGCATGTTTCCTTTAGGAACAATGAAAATTTATAAATTATAATGTTTATTCCATTATTCCTATATTTTTCCTATATTTGCTAAGAAATTCCTCAATATTTAAACATAAACCATATATACATTTTTGATATATCCTCCTCACATGTCTGCAATAACATCCACAGTACGACACATATACATACTTTAATATATCCATAAACATACTAACACGCACACTGACAAATGCAAATTTTGTCTCATTTATCGGTCTATAAATATATAAATCTGGTTTAAATGGCAATATTGGTACCATTTACACAAACTGAAGAAACGAACGGACGATGTGATGAAATAATATATATTTTACGGTATTGGATGATTTCTTCGTGGTGTTAAACATGGAATGAAAAAGTTAATATACCGCCTTCACATTTGTGGTGATGGAGGGTATAAAAATATTGATAGTTAACTATCACCCTTATAACTATCAACTATCTAGGTGGATTTCCTATCCCTTGCGGTATTTAATGTTTCTTTTTGCAAAAAAAAAATACCCAGTGCCCATCCGAAATATAATTTTAATCTAAATTTCACGATTTTTTTTGTAACTATTTTTGAGGTACATACTGCTTTGAGATACGATATCCAAATATCGCTTTTAAGGGGCTATCACTTTGTCGAGCGTGCCAACAATGGACAGATGGATGTAAGAACATGTATACTTTATGCCGTCTTAGATTATTCCATCTTATAAAGTAAATATTAGCTTGAGATTAACTTACAACTGCATAGTGAGATTAAACATTTTGTCCCAGTAACTTTTATATGAAGCAGCTTAATTGGAGAAAAAGACCAAAGGGACTTTTTGATTTGTTGTTACTTCTTAGTTTAAACAATGATAGTGATATGATATTAAATAAGTTACCATTTAAAAACAACTTAGAATTTATAGTCGGCCAAGCCCTACATAGTAGTTATAAGAAATTAATGAACGAACCTCGTGTTAGTTTTATTTTCTGATTTATTCTTAATTATGCAGTACATTATTGTGACACTATTATGTATTTATGATTATTTATGTGTATTAAAATTATGAACCAACCCTCGCATATTTTTTTACATCATTTTAGAATATGATGAGACTTACTTGTGCCTAATTTTTGTTTGTTTTTAGGAATTTTATGACACAAAAACCCTATTTCGGGAAGAACATTTGTATGACAGGTATATTATATTGAATCAAACATAGCCGAATTCAATAGTGTTCATCCTTGGACTAAAATATGGTAAATTATGAACAAAATTTCATCAAAATTTCATAAGAAATGTGTCAAATGTATATTAAAGATTATTAAGTTATCATTTATCGCAATTTAAAATTTTGCGAAATATTGTAAAGATTTTAAATTTTCATTTAAAAGTTTTGTTATTTAAAAAATTTTCGGTAAAATCTTATTTATTCAGTTTCCAAATATTTGGTTACATTGGTGAATGTAAAAGAATCACTTCGAAACCTTTTCAATTATTCACTTACTTATTAGCGGATATTGGTTTAAGATAAAGACAATATAATTTCCAAAAAATTAAAACAGTTATTTTCTAAAATTAGATTAATAATATATTCTAAATACTTCAAAAGTAATTTTACGCTTTTTATATTCTTTTCGAAATTTAAATAATTTAATCTTGATTTATGTGCATAAATGTCATTTTAAATTTTCGTAATTACCTTTACTATCAATAAATCTTAAATTTTATTATTATTTTTATTCTTTCGTCAAAAACAAGTCGGTCAAGCCGGGTTGTATAGTTCCCTATACCATAATGTTTGTAAAAAAATTGTGGTTCCGATCTGGAGTACATTATTGTAAAACTTACATTTATGTGAAAATTTAGTGTTAAAAATTAATTTGGAGCTACAAGAATTCACGAATCGACCCTCGCACAATTTTAAAAAACTAAAGTTTGAAATTTTTTTAAATCACTTTATATCTAAGACTCCTATGAGTTAAAACCTCTTTCCGGCAGGACATTAGTATGGTATTTACCTGAAATATAAGATCGAACATGGCCCTGGGCCAAAATAATAACATGTACCAATTTCATAAGAAATATCTCAAAAATTGAAAAGAGTTCTCAGTGTGTACATGGACAGACAGTCGGGCGAACAGATAGACATACGGTCGGACATCGTAAAATGTAATCAAAAAGTGATTCAAAGTAAACGGCCTATTAGAGATGTAACACCATTTTTTCTGCATGTTACAAACATCAGCTTAAAAGCATAATACCCCAACCACCTACGGTGGTGTAGGGTGAAATAAATAAATATAAATTCAAATCTCACAAATTCCAATTCGTTAAATTTTTCTTTAAAGCCAATAAAAAAAACGACTGATTTATAAATAGTAGAAAAAACAACAAATTAATATATTAAAAATAAAACTTCAAAAAAGCCGATATCAACAGAAATTTTTTTTATTATAAAGAGAACACACACAATGATAATATTTTTTTGACACTTTTGTTTTGAACATGTTTTTGTGTATTGCCAAATTAGTTAATCCCTTATTAAACTATAAAATTAAAAATTAAATGTTGTGCTAAAATTTGTTCTCAAATGATGCTATAAAAAATAAAAGCTAATTAAGAACTTCCATACCTGCATACATAAAATTAATGCAAAACATGGTTAATGAAATATAAACAAATAAGAATGTTATATTCAGCTATTCCGAACCTTAAATACCCTCAAATTTTTCTTAAATAAAACACAGGAATATTTAATGGGACATAAAAAAGAGTTGTATATTTTTTTCTATTGAAGCGATTTGAATGGTAATGAAGTAAAGCATAATATTATAGCAAAATTTCATTTTATTTTGTCGTTTAATAATTGACATTTTTTCCCTCAGATATCGGTCTATATCTTTTAATATACTAAACCGATTTTACTGGTTTTCAATAGGAAACCTTTTAGGACTATAGCAAATATACAAGACAAATTTCATTGAGCTCTGTAAAATATTGTGGATGTGAGCATGCCAACAACAGGCAGACAGATAGATGGACAGATGGACAAAGCTAAATCGACTCAGATTTTTTTATGTAACGCTTAGATGATTCCCTTTTCACGTTACAACCGTAATGACAATGTTAATATACCCTCTTAACCACTTGTGATCGTGGAGGGTATAAAAACTATAAATTTTATTTGGCGGAATTTTCGTTAATAAAATCATGAATAGAAGTCGTTAAATAACTGTGACTATTTTTCTCTTTTGGGGTTTTTGTTATCTTTAAATATGTTTATTTTTTATTATTTTTTATTAGAAATGCAAATTAAAGTTAAGAAATTTTATTGTCATATTTTAAAATTTATATTAGTTTGGCATTAAAAAAAAGTGTCAAGTTAAGCACTAAACTCTAGTTTTATTATCATAATTATGATAAAATAAAAGGAAAATATAATTAATATTATAGTTGCAATACACATGTAAAACAAAACATTCAAGCAAAAAAAGACAATGTAAAATTAACTGAAAAAGCCTTAATTCAACATTTTTTCAGTTATAAATTTGCTTCATAACAAAACAATTTTAACTCAACATCGTTTGATAATAAATTTTCCAATCTTGAATTAATTTAATAACATGTTGACTTGGTATTGTAAAACATGTTAAATCCGTTTAGATTTTATGTAAAAAATTAAAATAACGTGTTATATAATGTAAGTTTAAAATTGTTTCTAAATTTAAATAAAATTTTTGTGGCAGCACCACTCCCCTTAACCTCCCGTCCAATATTTTTTATTGTTCACTGAGAAAGTGATTAGGGCTGAATTTTAAAACTGTCGCTGTATAGTTCTTTAGATATTTTATAATTAAAATTTGTTTTGTATGGGGGTACCTCTCCTTCTGATCCTACCGATTTTTTTATCGATTATATTGCCTTGAAATATATTTTAATCATTCCGTGAACATTTTAACAAAATTTGAACAAAATAAATTAGTGATAATTCTTAAAACAAATTAGTTAGCGACTTAATGACAACTTAGTTTAGTCGACTTTGAAAATAATGTTTTTATATGTTTTATTATCGGTATCTTTTGAAATTTCTTTAGCAGTTTCTAACACAGTTTTCACAACCCTAATGTGTTTCTAAGAACATTTGAAAGGATTGTCATACCTGTATTAATAGGAAATTTTATATATTATCCGATTCTTAACCCATTTTCAACATATTCACGAGCAGTAGTAATAAAATACTGAATTGGAAGCTCTTATCATTATTTGCCAAATAGCAGTTGTGTTTGAAATGTGCATGTATTGGTGACAATTATTAAAAATTATAATTCACTTGGTTTTAAAACTTATAACACGATAATCGTCCTTTTACTCATGTAAAAGCAATAATCATTCGAAAATCCAATTCATGTTCTTTTTTCAATGTGTGAAATTGGTTGGATATGGTTTCGAGTTAAAATTATAATTTTTAGCATTTTTTATGACATGGGCCTTCGACTTCATGTCTTCGAGTATATTAAGCGATTCATTTTAGACTTTTGACAACATAATAAAATTCAAAATGTTTCCGATAGTCAAAAAAGAATCGCTTTATATATAACAGTAGAATTAATAGTGTAACTTCGTTATACTTAGACAAACACAGAAAGTCACACATTTTTACTTTAATATCTCAATGAGTATTCTAACACACACACTACACACTGAAAAATAATTTTTTTCTTATGGATATCGAACATATGTTGGGTGTTATAAAATATGTTAAGTGTTTAACTATAACTTTTTTACTGATCTGATTTGAATAATGGTACAGTTATAAATTATACAGTTGCATATAATTGCCAAATTTTACTTATAACTTTTTCTGTAACGAACCGATTTTGTTCGTTTTTAATAGCGATCTGCGTTTGACAGACATATAGACAGATGGACAGACTGACATAGAACGACTTGGATTTTAATGTGATGCAATAATATAAATCTATGATGATTCGTTCATAGCTTTACATACGGAATGGAAAATGAATATACCCATTTAACCACTTGCACTGAACTCTATTCCGTAGGTTATATTAACGAAAAATTTTCTTTCTTTTTTATTCTAATAAACATCGATTAATCGACTCAAATAGTGATTCTGAATCGAACACTATACTTAATTTTATTTGCAACAATATTTATTCTACGCTCTATAAACAAATGCGCTAGGGACACTAAATTGGACTGGTTTTTCAAATTCCTGGATACGGAATTTCAAAAATCAAATTCTGTGATCCTAGGATATTTCGAGATCCCGCGATTTTTCAGGTTTTCGGTATTTCGGGATTTACTATTTTAAAATAAATATTTTATTAAATCTACTTTGATTTAATAAAAAATATTTTTTAAGAATAAATATTTATAGAATATTTTTTGCTAAAATTTTGTATTTTTCATATATAAATAAAACTTTGAAAAAAAAATAATTTTTACTGTTCCAAAAATCTAACACTGAAATCCACATTCTCTTAACATTTTTGATAAATGGAGTTAAGATTTCTGTATTTATGATAATAAAATAAATGAAAATAAAATAAATATTATTCGTGATTTCCCATGAAATTCGGGATAAATGTGTCTCGAAAAAATCTCAAAAATCGGGATTACTTGTGCACCCACCCGCCTATGGTTACCACGACCAGCTTTGGGGTGTAAAAAAAAAATGCAACAGTTTTTACAAGAAGATGATAAATTGATCCATTTTATCAAATTTCTTCTAAGTTTAATATGAAGAAAAGGTCCTTAAATGGAGGCAGCCTTATCACAAGTATCTTTAAATTAAACTGTCTATCTAACTTAATGTCAAACCATCTTAGAAATGCACTTGTTTGAATACATTTGAGACAGAAATAAAAATACATAACCTAAAAAATCCTTGGTCTTGTTAAAACCATATGGCTCCTTTGTACGATGCATTAGAAGTAATAAAAATTCGAATCTTCGAATTCATGATTTGTTTCCTTTTTCCTTATTTAGTTAAATTAAATCTAAGTTTGTTAAATCAGTTTCGATTTAAATATTTAACAAAGACATCACACATTATGATGATTATTGTCGATATTTCAAAAAGTTCTTGACACCCACACATTTTTAATTTATTCAGTTCCATTCAGCAACTTTTAAATTATTTCTATTGATAAACTAATTAAGCTGATTAGCAAAACAGTTAAGATTATTTAATTATCACTTAAACAACTTATTTAAAAGAAAACGTTAAGCTTAATTTATTAATTCGCATTGAATTAGAATAAATCAGTATTACAAACTAGATCAAGTTATAAACAAATCGTTACTGAAATTATAAAAATTTAAAATTAATTAAAAGTTAAAAAAAGAATAACTTAAAACATGTGTGTAGAGGTTAAAGAATACAACAAAAATTACAAAAAAAAAAAAAATCGCAAACAAAAATTTAAAAAATGATTTTGCTATTTTTGTTTGAAGCAAACAAATTATTGCTCTTTTCATGTGTTGACAACCATAATTGAGTTGAGTCCATAGAGAAGAAAACAATGCAAAAATACCAACACAATGTGATATATTTTAAAATATTTAATATTGTATTTATGTAAATTTTGCATCTTCTGTTTTATATCTGAATTTATTTGAGTTGTTTTTTTTTTTTTGTGGCTCCACACACATATACACAAACACCAATACCTCTTTGATCTTAAACGATCAAGGATAAATTAAAAATTATTTTAGTTTAAAAATATTTTATTTTTAGCAAAAAAATTTTATGTATTTTATGATCGAATATTAATTATAATTATTGTTTTAGTATCATATAAATATTCGGTTATGCAGCTACTTGACGACAGTACACTCTCATTGGTTAAACATAAAACATTAAAATTAAAAATAAATCACAAAAATGCGTGTCTTTATTGTGAGTATCCTTTCACTTACAGCTAAAGAGCGAAAAACTCTAAATGAAAATCGTATTTATTTCCACAGGTTCTCTGCTGTTTGGCTACTGCTTATGCTGCCAGTTTGGGTTATGATTACCAAAGACAATCTGGTTCAGTAAGCTCTGGAGGTTTTGATTCTTCACCCTCTGCTTCTTATGGTAGCGATCAAGGCTTTCATCCAGGTGGTGCTAGTGGTGCTAATGATTATAGTGCTCCTTCTGCTACTGATCCTGTTGAATTTGAAAAGGAATACTTCACTTTTTCTGCCCCTGAAGGAGCTTTCGACGACAACAATGGCAACCAACAATTGGCCAACTCTTTAAAACGTGGCTTGCGTGTCATTTTCATCAAGGGCCCCGAAAACTCTGGTCTCGAAAATGCCGCCCTCCAATTGGCTAAATCTGCAGGTGAACAACGTACTGCTATCTATGTACTCAACAAACAAGCCGATATCGGTGATTTGGCCAATAAATTGAACGCCTTGAACCAAAACCATGCCAACAAACCCGAAGTTCACTTTGTCAAATACCGCACCAATGCTGATGCTGAAAATGCTCAACGTGCCATTCAAAATCAATATGATAATTTGGGTGGTAAATCTAGCAGTCATAATGGTGGTGTTGCTCCTGTTTTGGACTTTGCCTCCAAAGCTCCCGCTGCCAGCCATGGTTCCACTTATCAAGGTACTGAGCCAGCTGGTTCTTATTTGCCTCCCAACAAACGTATTTAAAGAAAACATAGCGAATGTGAAATTGTTATAGATGGATTATATAGATAGAATTTTTAATTGTTGACTAGTTTTAATAAATTTTTGTTGTTAACGAATAAACGAAAAAAAATAATAAAAAAAAACGTTCATTTAATGTTATTTCATTAAAGCATAATTTTAGGATGCGTATTTTGTTTTTGAATATTTTTTTAAAATTGGGGTTGCCATTGTGGAAGAACTGTGGCTTTTAAAGAAAATGTTAAAACATAGATTTCAATACATAAAAGCTGAACGTGTGGATGAAAAAGTTGTAGGTGGACTTGAAATGATCCTGGAATTTAGTCGAAAATCATAATTGTGTATATAATAACTTTATGATTAAGTGATTAACATTGTAAATGGATATTTAAATAAGATATCAGAATGTAAGACCTTCGACTAAATTGTCTTCAGTATTAATTCTATGTAGAAAAAATTTTTTATAGATCGTTTATTATTTTTTCTTACAGCAGTATCGTAACAAATCTAGCAGTGAAGTTTCATACAACCGGAATAAAAATATAGTAAATTTTACGAGTATCGCTCTATAATTTCTATAATTTCTTTCTTCTCATATCGGTAATGTCAGATGGAGGGAAGTTTCCTTTTTGAGAGAATTTATAACAAAAATTTCCAAAATAAGGAATTCTTCTTATACTATTTTTTCATATTCTCCATCATCACAAGTGGTAATGAGGATATACAAGAAGAATGAATCATCTAAGACACCAAAAAGTATATTCTTGCAACAAATCAAAACCTGAGGCGATTAAAATTTGGCCTAAGTAGTTGTCATCGTTCTAAGAAGGACCGCCAAACCAGTTCAGAAGAAAAAAAATGTTGACCGATATCTGAGACAAACCCCAAAATCTCAACAATTTAACCAACGATTATGACTAAACGGGTTAATGAATTTTCATGAAATTTGCTACGATGATACTTCCTTTAGTATGAAACGTTACACATTAGAAATTTTTGGATAGGGAACGGGGAAGTGTTTGAAAGGAACGCTGTAAAAGACAAAGCACGGAAATTGAAGTTATGTTTTCTAAAAAATATTCTTGATGCATGATGGATGACGAAACATATGTTCTGTCAGATTTTTTACAACTTCCTGTTCAAACAGCTTATGTTTCTGATGCTTAAGGGAATGTTGAAGCAAAATTTATGACCAAAATAATCAAAATTTCTCAACAAGCTATAAGTACTGAAGTTTACTTCAAGAAATATTTACAAAAAATGCTACTTCCAATCGTAAGACTTCACAATGTGCCCACTTATTTTTGGTCTGATGTGGCATCCCATCACTAGGAAAATAAGCTCTTGAATGGTACAAGACCAATAATATGGTATTTGTACCAAGAGAGGAAAATCCTCCAAAATATCTGGAGCTAAGGCCAGTGGAGAGATATTGGGCTCCTGTTAAGAGGAAGAAGAACACAATAATTGTATCCAAAAATTTAGTAGTTTTTAAATGGAGATGAACTACTTGCTCGCGTTAAAAAAATACGAATGTAAGGGTTTCCGAAATAGATTGAAAATTTATCTAGTGATAAAAATTAAATAAAAATATATTTTTTTGATAATTAAAAAACTTCAGTGGTTTCATTTTTATTAACTTATATGTGTATATTTCTATATATTATCAGCATGTTTTAATGTTAATAACAAACAGTTTAAAAAAAAAACATTTTTGCATACCCTGATACTAATTATGCAACTTCATCATTAACAATAAACTAGTTTTTTCTAATAACCAAAATATTGATCTGCACATTTGTTTTAATAAAAGTTTATTTTTTAAACACAAAAAAAAAATAAATAAATTACACACATACGAAGATTTTACATTATTATAAACAAGAGATGATTGTTACAATTAATAATGTTTGTTAAACAAATGTTATTAACATGCGAACATTAATAAAAATAGTGAGAGATCAATAATTTTTGGTTAAATGTAATAAACAATACCATCACAATTTGTATTTGAAAATTTTCAAGTGTTAAACTATTTATTGACATAATGAGAAGATGAATATTAAATTGGATTTTATCTTTACATGCATGAGAAGTTAAAGACAAGTTTTCAATTAATAAACGAAGTCTTCAAAATTTTATTGGTAACCACCAATTTTAATTAAATGGATGAATTTGTTTATAGAAAAAGCATGAACCATATAAAAAATGAATTTTATTATTCAAGTAGTAGATGATGATGCCAGGGTCATGTGGCAATTTAATTGTTAATGGATGTTAAGTGCAGTTATAAAGAAAAAATTATATTATTTATTACTATTATTATTGTTATTATTTTTTCTTCAATTTAAAAATAAGCCCATTTGTTGTCAGTATTAAACATGTATTTTTTAGAGAAGCCGGCTACAGATATGTAACGAATTTTTTAGATACCCTTCAAAAGATATTTATAGAAGATTTCTATTTTAAGAGAATTGAAAAATTTTATAGAGTTTCAGATTCTTTTTAGATATAGGTATATACATCTACATATATATTCCAATTTATTAGGAAATATATTTGTATCTCTGATTGAAGTCTTTTCGGGCAGGAAAAATTTTTACATTGTTTGTAATCTGTATTTCTAGTTCAATTTTAAAATTTATCTTGATTGGAACTTTAAATACTATTATTTATTTCATATAGTTATTGGGGCATTTAGAGTCCAACTTTTGAAAGTGTTACAAGATCTTGAGTGAAATATTTTAACTGATATTCTAAAATATCCAAATAAACATCGCTATGAAATAAAAATATCAAGGTTGGTGGGGAAGAAACTAATAATTTTTTCATATGTGAATATATCGCTCACCCATCATTCACCCATATACGATGTAAATTTTAATAATTTTAATTACTTATCTTTGGTATCATTTGCCTTATTCAAGAATTTTAAATTCCTCCAAAACCTAGTAAATTTAAATGGATCCTTGTATTAGTATATACCAAACAAATACCTGGATTAGTCTTGGTTATTTAGTGGATTATGGTCTTGAGCTATCCATGGCTGTTTTTATAGGCGATTCGAATTATTGATGCTTGAAATATTCAATAGACTTCAGTAGTGACTATTGAACTTTGTTTTTTTATCTGAAACGAAATATACAAAATCGGTGATGTTTGACCGCTTAAATTTTTTGCCGGAGCCAATGTGCGGTAGGATTTATTGTAAATTAATTAAAAGTAAATATAATATTTGAGTTGACTTGCTCTGGTCAATTTTAATGTGTTACCTACATAATAACGATCACTGATTTCTCCCCCATTTATAGGTAAGTGAGTATATTGAAACTTATTAATAACATTATTTGAAACATTTATAAATAGTATTGTTAATAAATAATTGTGGTTTAGTTGTTATTAACGAGGTGAACTATTAAATTCAAAATTGTTTAGATAAAAGAATATTGTTAAAATCCTAACAAATACATTGACCACAAAAAATGGTAAAAAGTGTTAAAAAATTAAAATAAACAAAATAATTAATATCATTATAAAAATTCCAGGAATCCTGTGGAAAGATTTTGATATTTAATGTATTATTAATACATATTTGTGTTGAAATACAAGCGGCTACAAAAACAATTGATTTAAGTAAAAGTAAATATTTGCCACCACTACCAACTAGTTATAATAATAATGGTATTTAAAAATATCTTAAAAAGTCCTTAAAATAAAATAAAAAAATATTTTTTAATAATTTCAGTCAACAAATCAGCACCACAAACTAGAACTTATACATCCACAATTCGTCATACTACGAACAATTTTGGTACACGTCCCGCCGTAAAAACTACCCCAGTTCATTTAGAACCTTCTTATCCTCCTTTATTTACCTCATATGCTCCCCCTCCTTCAGGCCAGATTAGTCACAAAAATATACAATTACCTTTTGCCAATTCAGTGAAATTGCCAATTCTATTGCCACAATTTACAAAACCTAATGACTTTACCAAACATCCTGGTTTTCCTACGCCACCTTCAGCCTCAAATGAAGAGGTGGAGTTAGAAAATTCAGTGCCCATGTTAATGGTTGAAGAACCTGCTGCAGTTTTATTACAACCTCAATATAATAAAACTATAGAAGCTGCTAAAATTTTAGCATCAACATTTCTAGAAGCCGGCGTTGCCACAAATATGGAAAATGGTTATTCTAATGTTGAAAAACAAACAAATTCCACTGATGTTTTTTTGGTAAAAACACAAAAGAAAGCTTATATAATTCCCACTCACCTGAGAAAAGGTTTGTAGTTAGATTTTGTTTAAATTTTATTGTAACAAATTAGAACTTATTTCATTTATTTACAGAAGCCACTAAGCCCTCAGCAGTCGATGACCTGTATCCATTACGCGAACAATTTGAAAGGGCCTATACAATTAACCAATTCATATTTGTTATAAAACCAGAAAAAATCAATTTTCTAAATAAACTAGTTTAGTATTAAGTTAAGTTAATGTGTTTAAGGAAAATAAATTTAATAAAAAAGTTTTAATATTTTTTAAAGAATTTAGTTAAATTCGGTCTCTATTATATAGAATTTTAGGCGAACTTTGCTGTGAGTATTGTCCTCCATCATGAAATGGAGAGAATTTATTAAACCTATCAAATATTCTTTAATGATTTGATTGAAAAAAATGTTCGTGAATTCCCAATTTCTGCTTTTACTATGCTTCTCGTTTTTCCTGAATCTCCTCATTTGAAACAAGCAAAATATGGTACAGCGATGTAAAAACGATTTTTTCGATTCAGACTCTGATTTTAGGCAAATTATCTGCTCCAGATTACTTCTGAAGCGTTATAGTTAATCCCGTCTTTTTGAAATGTCTAAGGTGTTATCAATGGGGTTTAAATCCAGACTCTGATTTTAGGCTAATTATCTGCTCCAGATTACTTCTGAAGCGTATAGTTAATCCCTTCCTTTTAAAATATCTAAGGGGTTATCTGATACTGAGGTAAACAATCCAAGACATTAACCCCATTAGCAAATAACTAACTTTTGACCAATATTGAAGAATGCTTTGGGCCATTACCGTGCTGGAACTCCTGTCAAAAGATCAATGCTCACCAATTACACAGTCTAAAAAAGGTTTGGGCCAATACACACCTTGCCTTTGGTAAGTCCCGAACGTAGTCGATTTTCTGCTTTGATTAAATTGAGAACACCCAATCGGAAACAATTTTTTAGAGAGTAATTGGAATACTTTGCGGAATTTTAGTGGAATCGAGTTAATTTGAATTTTCAAAATTTTATAAAAAATAGTAAATTTCTATACTTAGCTAATTCAATTACCTTCCATCTGTACATTATGATAATTTTCTATAGATATGCAAAAGGTTTCATTTCGGATATATACGTAATAATAGTTGGTAATGAAATTATACATCAGTATATCGTCAGATCTTATAGATTTATTTCCATTTCATTTTTTGAAATACTGTGCATTTTCTTTTTGATTACTGGTGAAAATTTCAATTCTTTTTATTTATTTTAAATAATTAATAAATTTTAAATAATTATAAAATAAAACAACTTTTAAAGCTTTACTTCCAAATGACATACTGTCTTAAAAACTTATTGAACTTCCCATAAACTATATTCAACAAGCCCGACTATGTAATACCCTACACTACAAAGTTGGTTATTAATAGTAGATACGAGAATTTAATTAATGACCCCCTTACAATTTTTAAATTTATTCATAAGTTTGCAGCATATTAAGGTAAAACCAACATTTATGAGAAATTTAGGACTTTTAAATTGAATTTTTCTAGGGGTTTGTACATGAACTAAAAGAAATTATAAACCGGCCCTTATATAATTTTGCACTTCGATTTTGCTTAAATTTATTTTAATTTGACCGCTTATAACTACGATATCAAAATGTATGTGAGATTTATGACCTTCAAAGTGATATTTGGAAGGGAGCTTGTATGTGGCATATCGTTTTAGATTTTAACGAAATTTGACTTAGTTTTGTCAAATTTCGATAAAATCACTTTATATTTATAACTTTTATTGGCTTAAATCCTTATTAAGGGAGGTCATTTGTATGGAAGGTATCCGAAATATTGGACCAATTTCAATATGTTTCGTTCCTGGGCTTAAATAATATTATGTACAAAATTTCATCGAGATATCTCAAACATTGCTACCTGTCGACTGTTGACTCGGACGGAACTTAAAGGTGGATGTAACATTTTTATTTTTTTAATGTTACAATCAGCACAAACTTAAAACACCCCAACCACCTTAGGTGGTGTAGGGTATAAAAATCGATTTAAATTAATAACATGTATTGACTCTGAAAAAACAAGAAGAAAGACCAAATAAAAGAAACAAAAACTTGTTAACAAAAATATGATAAACTAGTAGCATATCAAATAAATAAATAAATAAATATTTAAATTTATGTTTATTACTCTAATTTAGCTTAGTTAAATTAGCTACATAAATATCAAACGACAAAAAAAAACTAAATATTTAAACTTGTTTTTAATTTAGCATAAAGACAAAAAACTTATATAAAATAAACCCTCAAAAATGAAAACAAATTTAGTTTATTTAATACCGAATTCAAAGTTGCAGCAAAGAAATTCAAATCAAAATGAAAAGTTTTATGGTAAAATTTAACAAATTTCAATATTTTAGTAGATTTGGGAAATAATTAAAAAAACATTTTTTTTAAGATTTTGTGCTTTGTTTTGATTTGCTGTTTGGGTTTGGCCTTTGCTGCTCCCGTTGAAAACAGTCCTGGTGTACAGTTTTTGAAATACAAAGACGATAAAGAATTTGAAGAAATTCAAAGGCAAATTATTGGTAAGTAAATCTTTAAAGGGAATTTCAAATCATGATTACATAACAATTTTTATAATTTTGTTTAACAGCTCAATATGAACATTTAGGCGGTACCTCACAAGTACATCACGTCCAAACTGCCACTATTGTTGATCCCAATAATATAAAAATCAATATTTAAAAAATTTTGCTATTTACCAAAAAATGAGAAGAAATAATTTTTACGTGACTGATTAATTCTTAATAAATATTTTAAAAAATATTAAAATTATTATAATTATAAAAATTGCATAAAAAAACTTGTTTTTTAGTTGAGAAGAGAAACTTTAATTCCGGAAATGTATTTTAACAAATAATGCTACGTCAGCAAAATTAGGAAAACGAATAACAGGCAACATGACTGATTTTAACAATTATAAAGAATCAAAAATCAAAGTTCAAATAATTGTGGTATTTTTGAAATTAGAAATATGTTTTAGATAAAAAGAACAGATTACATATTATGATTCATAAATAATACTTTTTTATACCCTACACCATATGTTGGCTATAAATGGTAACTACGAAAATTTCATGAACTTAGTGCATGAGTGGAGTATTTTGCTATGTGTGATTTATGCGTTTTGAAAGGATTTTTTCTGGGGCGTTTTTTCTGGAGCGTTTAATATTACTATAAGACTTATTTGTGACCGAGTTCTTTCCACTTTTATGACCTTAAAACTACATTTCGGGAGGAACATTTGAATCTTGACTAGGTGTTAAAATAGACCCATCATTACCAATTTCATAGGCATCGTCTTGGGTCAAAATAATGCCAAGATATCTCTAATATTGCAACTTGCATGGACAGCTAGCCAACCAGGCGGACGAATGGATATCGTGAAATCGACTCAGAAAGAAATTCTGGTCGAAAGTTTCAAACTTAATTATACTCCAACCACCTATGGTGTTTTCTATGGTTTCCTCTATGTAATCCTCCAGCCAAAATTCTTCTTGTAAAATATTCACATATTGCGATTGATTTTTTGGAAATGAATTAGATGGGATGGCAGCACTACTGACTGTTCTCTGAATGTGAGATGCTCCAAATACTAGTTTGCGGTATTTTGTTGTAAACTCGTTAGTTTTATTACAAAATATTTCCATCCATCTGTCCGTCCGTCTGTCTGTTGGTGCTACACTCACATTCACAATAATTTACAGAACTCAATGAAATTTAGCCAAACCATTTACTTTAGTCGTGAGATGTTTCCTATTTAAAATCAGCAAAATTGGTTCAGTATATCAAAATATATAAACCACTATCAAAGCAACCTATAAATTCAAGCGAAGAGTTTTGTTTAACTGTCAATTACAAATCGACTAATTGCCATAATATATAATTATATATACTTCGTTATACTGTCAAAAAATTTTTAAATCGGTTCAGTAGAAAAAAAGGTATAACCTATTTTATGACTCATTAAGTGTTCCGTATTATATTTAAGATAAGCTTTTATATTTGTATACGTCTGTGAGTGTATGTGTGGGTGTATATGCACGAGAGATAACGTATTTACTTCACTCGCATTTTGGGTGCAGGGCATTAAAGATTCGACATAACCGTATACAGCATTCTTACTTGTTTTAAGAACATTTCTTTCGTATTGTCTACTTTTTTTAAATAATAAATTATTTTACACTTTCATTTATTAATTTCTGATTATGTCTTATTATAATTATTCCATTTTTGCAAAGTTCTCTAACCTCACACATCTGAATGTTATTGAAAATTTTCCAAAATAAATTTTAAATCCTAAAAACCAATTACCAGTTTTTAGAATTTTGAACCGACAGATTTTAGACAAAAATATTATGGTTTTCGAACAAAAAGGTATATAGGAATGATAAAAAATATAAAAAATCCGCAAAATATATTGTCTATGACGTTAAAGAATACAACAATAACATGATCATATAACAAACTCGTTAATATGCCTTTATAAATATTTGATCGTTAATTTGATTTTAAAAATTCTTGTTTAATAAAAAGTTTGTTAACTTAAAAGTGAATTATACCTACGTGAATTATACCCTACGTTTAGTATTTGAATATAATAGGGAATATGTATATGAATAATGGGATGAAAAGATCCACTTATTATGGTCATCCATCTCTTAAAGTACTCAGTTATAAATTTCTATAACAAGACATATGGAAGAACGGACATCCTTATATCTTTTAAAGGCCAATATTTTTAAGACCTTTAATATCAAAAGTAAAAATACTATTAAGTACTGTTAATTATAACATTTTATATTTAGTATAAAGAAAGTCCGTAACCGATTTTTATAGCCATTAAATGCTTAATAAAATTTACTGAAATCGAAAATTTAAAATAGGGAGTCAAAAAAACTGACATCTGTACATTTTTTGAAAGCCAATATTTTTTATATCTCTCCATATCAGTAATAGGATATAATGCAGCTTTGGTATATAATTCCATATTGATATACTTAAAATCTGTTATCAATTACTAATGTTCATGAATCTTTTACATGAAACATTAAATTTTACAAATTTTCGTCATGGATAATAAAAAGGACAGACAGAAGGACGGACATCCATAAATCTTTAACAGATCTATTTCTTTTAAATATCTAATATCATAAGTAGAGAATGAGAGTTTAATAAGTATATCATTTCATACATACAAAAAACCGCACCACTATATGATATTTGTAACTGGCGAAACAAATATTGTTACCGACTCTTTCAAGAATTCCGTTTGACTCAGAATCGTTTCCTGAGTCGATTTAATGATTTCCGTTCGTCTTGCTGACTGACCATGTAATCCTTGCGAACAAAATGAAGGTCGCAGTTTAAAAGATATTTTTAGAAAATTTGTCTAGTGTCATTATTTTGACCAAATAAAATTGCTGCTTATGAGGCCATTATATCACTTAACCCCAATTTGATAGCAGCCGTTTATAAACAATAATGTGGTGTAGGGTGTTAAATATTCAGGTTTGATCTTAGTTCGACTGTAACTTCATAATGGTTTTAAACACAGTTCCTTAATTTAAATTAAATTTAATTTAATTTAAATTTTGAGGTATTTTCGAATTTATTTAGTGGAGCATAAGTTTCACATATTTTTTACAAGCTGAGATACCTCAACTATTACGTTCTAAGATATCCATATTCTCTTATTCGATTAAAACAATAATAAATAAATTCTAGGATATTTGATTGATATCTGTTTTAATTATATACTTTCCACCAATTTAGCTATGTCCATCTACCTGCCTCCCTTTCTAGTTTTCTGCCTGTCTATTTTTGGCTAACATCTACAATGAACATGATCAATGAAATTTGGCCTGAATATTTGAAATTATCCAGAAAAGTTTCCTTTTTGAAACGGACAAAATTGCTTCAATATATTTTATAGTAAAATTATGACTTAAAAACCTACAAATGAAATTTTTCCATAATATTTAGTTATATCTACTTCAGTACCATTCCAAAAATTATAAAATTTATTTCAGTAGACACTTACAACCACTAATTTTATGACTTATGAAGTTAAAAAATTAAAAATTTTATAAATCATATACGTTTGTGAGTGTATGTGTGATTTTATATGTGCAAAACATAACGTATTTACTTTACACACATTTGTGGTGGAGGGTATTGAAGATTCTTCTTTTATTATACAGAAACCATTTTGGGGCCATTGTTCGACATATATTAATAACCACAAAATCCCTTTAAAGGTTAAAGATCAACGTTTTTAACAATTTTAATTATTTCAACAATTGTATCGCATAATGTAAAAATATATGACGCATTTTAGCTTTAGCATAATTTCCTCACTGAGCCATATATTGTACATTCCCGCATCGGGAGCAAAATATTTTACAAAATAAAACAAAGCGACATAAGACGTACTGTTAGTCATTTTGATAAGATTATAATTTCTCAAAAATAAAACAAAAACAAACAATTGGTGCGAAAAAAAACAATAAAAATATGTATAATCCACGGTTTGATTAAAGAACCTTTGAGCGATACAAAACAGTTGTGATTAAGATTTGAAAGCAGCTTAAACGTATTCAAAAGCTTTCTCGGTGATTTACTATAGAAAGTGAATTAAATCTAGATACTTAATTAAATTAAAATAAATAAAAATGTATTTATTTAAATTGATGTTGCTGTTAATCATATCCATTTTAAATTTAGTACAAACCCAAAATATTTTCTATGATAATACAAATTTACGCCCAAATCGGCCCAACAATAATAAAGTATATTTTCCCGGTGAAACCAATGCTAACGAAGTGAATATGAAACGCATAAATAAAGCTATAGCGCAAACATTTATAACAGAAACTAATACAAATCATATTGACTATGAAGTTGATGGTAGGCCCTTAGCTTCCGCAGCAAGTGGCAGTTCTATTTTAAATACCCTACGCGAAGTGATAGCACCTGCTCGAAGAACCTCTACTTCAAACATTAATTCACTTAACTCAGTTAATAGTTCTAATAATAGTTCTTCTTCGTCAGTTAAAAAAGTGATGGAAAGAAAACGAAATTCTAGTGAAGCATCAAATGAAAGTAAAGATTCTAAACTTAATTCTAGTGAAGAAACCAAAAGACCATCTGCCACATCAATATTGGCTTCAACTTTAGTCTCTGCTCTTTCACGTTTAAGAGTATGTGAAATAAGTAAGTTGTACTTGAATAATTAAAAAAAAACTAATAATTATTTTTTAATAATTTTAAAAATTCACAATTTCTTTAACAAAATAAGAATATGCTGAATATATAAAACGTATATTTCCGAAAGAATCTGATACCGCTAAAGATGCTAATGATGATGAGTTTAATGGTCGTGTTTTAGCCGCACCTGGGGAATACCCACATATGGTAAGTTATATATATTGGGTTTTGTTTTATAATTACTTTCACAAATCATTTAATTTAGTAGTTTTTTTCTTTTCAAAAGAACAAAATTTCCCTTGAACTTGTTTATTTCTTCGAAATGTTTCATTTATTTAAAATGATGCTTAATTAATTTTAAGAAACCGAACGTATTTATAT
The DNA here is from genome assembly GCA_004302925.2 of Cochliomyia hominivorax. Classification (NCBI taxonomy): domain Eukaryota; kingdom Metazoa; phylum Arthropoda; class Insecta; order Diptera; family Calliphoridae; genus Cochliomyia; species Cochliomyia hominivorax. The sequence goes on from PYHX02000467.1 coordinate 77,436,930, forward strand.
GAAAAGAGATAAGAATTGTTTTCATAGAAATATTGCCTGTAGCAATCTATTGCTTGTATAACGCTGTGACTCAAAATTTTGAATTTCAATATTGTGTGAAAGCAAAAGTGATTTAAATAAGATTGAATTAAAGTATTCATTTACAGTTAGAACTTTTCATTAATAAAAACATCAAATTAAATTTGAAACTAGTAAAAGTGCTGCGTTCATTTATGTCGAATCTTCAATACCCTCCACAAACACAATTTGTCACACATTCATTCTTACACACACACTGATATATACACATATTTTATCGTGATAATTATACTTATGTTGGGAGATGATAAAATTCATAATATTTATGACGATAGCATTTTTTCTACTGACATATTTTTTTGCTAAATTCGTGCAGATTTTAAATAGCGATCAAAATATGAGCATACTACCAAAACAGAGGCTGATGGACGAACACATACGCATAGATGAATCAGAATGACAAAGTTTCTGTTCCAAATGTTATTAGAGTTGTTTTATATAAAAAAGTTATAGTAAATAAAAATTTATTTTATGAACCATTAAGGCTTTATATATAGTAGGCCCTAGAGTGATTGTATATGTGAGTGTGTGTGTACGTCAATTGTATATGTAGGAAATATAACTTACCTTTAAAACGACAAATACCGTAACAAGACCGAAGTATTAGGAATAGTCTGATAAAATAGATAATATAAATAACTTATGTAATTGTATTGTAGTTATAACTGTTAGATTGAATGTCTCATTTATTGTATATTCTGGTATTGGGAATGGAAGAATCTGTATCATTCGATTGTAGCTAAACAAGAAAAACAATAGAATTCTGAAGTTTCTCATTTATTGTATATTAATTCAATAAAGTGCAAAATTCTTCTACCAAAACTTTATCTCAACTTTGCTCAATAAAATCCTTATTATTTTTTCCAATTCCTAGTTGAAGAAATCCGATATTTTACTACAAACACTGTTATTTTTGTAATGACACGTAATCTGCTGAATTTGCTAATTATCACATTTATTGAACTATAAAAAAGAAGACGTTCCAAAAACTTGATCGTCAATTTCAAAGTTGATATTTAGTGACACGTAATCCGTGTACATTACCAACAGTGGGTATGTATTCAATCTTCTCCAAACCCTAAGAGTCAGAACTCCAATTTCTAAACTGATCTTTAATAATACATAATCATTCTACACTGCCAACAATATACTTATACAGAATCTATGTTGAAAATTTTCGATTAAACTATTATGCCAACGCTTATGGCCGAATTTCAATAGCTCTGCATAGAGTACAATCAAAACTAGAAACTGTTCTTCTAGAATTCATTAATGATATTTATTTATAATGATATTATTTATTTTTTAGTTAAGACTAAAAAGACTTAAAGTACACTAAAATAATAAACGCTCATTAGAGGGTTAAAATTGAAATTTTTTTACTGTATGTATATATATATATATATATATATATATATATATATATATATATTAAAACACTTGAAAAGCTTTTTGAAAACGGATCTTTTATACCCTATCTACTGTCCAGTTTAGTACCAACATTTATTTTCGAGAATCCAATTCAATTTACATAAATTAAATTGTATTAAATTTGGGTATGAATTCTTAATACTCAGATCAGATCAGCAATAATAAACAATTCTATGCAAATTTTATTGTTGACTATACTTTTTGTGTGATATCATCATCTAGTATTCGCGATTTCAATTAGAATATAATAAACTGAACATTTTGTGGTTTTATTAAAATTAATTATATAAAACAATTATTGAAAAAGATTTGCTAATACGGGTCTTATATAGACTTATTGCGCTCATGAATTTCAGAAAAAATCGTTTGTCAAAACCCAAAAACTTTGGTATGAATAATGTTATCATTTTTCTGAAATTCAATTCAATTATATATTTTAATCAAAAAATTAATTTCTCTAAAAATTTATTTTTCCACAATACAAAATTGCAAATACAATTACAAATTTTATTAAACTCGTTGATTTATGCGATTTTATTAAAACTAATAAAATCTGACAAAAAACAAAATAAATATTTTTTAGCAATAAATAGTATAAACAAGTCGTGATATATTTAAATTTTTATCAGTAGTTCAATGAACCCTTTCAAATTTTATTTGAATATTATAAAACAATAAAATATCCTCTCATTTCCCATTGATGTGAAAACAATAAATCGATATTTTTATTTATCTCTACCAGGAATTTTAAATAGGTCATTTAAAATGTGAGATTTTAAAAACATTGTTTTGTATAATTTAAAACTGAAGAAAAATTAAGAACTGAAGAGGAAATTTTTAACGAATTTTAACATTTTTCTCGTTAAGAACTGAAGAGGAAATTTTTAACGAATTTTAACATTTTTCTCGTTAAACACAACTTAATAAAAAGTCTGCCGATTTTATTGATACAACTTAGTGCATTGAGAATCAAAGTTAATTTTTTTATATGTTCGATATGAATTATGATTTTTTTTAAGACCGAATACCATATAAGAGAGCATCTGTAAGCATATTATATAAGTTAAAGCCAAAATATAGAAAGCATTTTCAAAAGGGGGCTCATAAATAAAGTTGGTAAGGGGCCTAGTGAGTGCAGTGCCCGAACTATTTAGTACGAAAAGTAAAATCTAATACATGTTTAAAAATACCCAAAGCTAAAAATATTCCTGGGAGGGACACTGTTAAAAACAGATCACGGAAATCGCAGTCAAATTTTCTTAAAAAGTATTATTGCTGCACAATGAATGGTGAATATTCTAGCAGCTTTTTTCGCAACTTCCTGGTCAAAAATCTTATGCACCAGGCGGCAGTAAAAAAAGACAACCATTTGGTACAACGGGCTGTTTACAAAAAAGCTACTTCCATTCATAAGACTTTAAAATGTGTCCACTTAATGGCCTGATAAAGGATCTTTCCATTTTACACAAAATAAAGTACATATATGTAATAATATTTAGTTCAATTCTAAACATAACGAGATTCCGCCCAATTGTAACCACCAATGTGGAGTAGGGTATTAAATAGACTGCTTTGACCGACTATAATTCTTCATCACTTGCAATAATGAATACAGCAATCATATACATGTTAAGTGTTAAAATCATATAAAAAAGCTTAGTTTCATAAATTAGTTCCTTTCCAATGATATCAAATACTCACTCAGTGGCTTAAAAATCAACTGAAACTTATCCCTTTCTATTTCCAAATATGTAAAAGAGTGTTAATCTGGTACAACTAGAATGCTTACGATAGATATTTCAAATTCTTGATCAATGTTTCTTTTCTTTCAGACAGCTTTGGGTTTTCGTTCTAAAAACGGCAAAGTGGATTATAAATGCGGTGGAAGTCTAATAAGCGAAAATTTCGTTATTACAGCAGCTCATTGCACCAACCTAACAGGGTAAATAAAAATATGAATAATTTATTTCATCATAATTTTAAACATATTTTCACTACATTTGATTCCAGGTTACAGCCAGATAAAGTACGCATAGGAGATTTAAATTTAATGATTGAAGAAAGTTATCTGGAACCTCAAATACGTGACATAAGAAACATTTATGTGCACCCAGATTATAGGTCCAATTCTTATTATAATGATATAGCACTACTGGAATTAACCCAAGAAGTAGTGTAAGTCTTAAACCTAAAAAAGTTAATTTCATTTCATTATTAATTTATATTCTTATTTACAGTTTAACAGAATTTGTTCGTCCAATTCGTTTGTGGACACACGACACAATTCCATTTACTACGGCTTATGCTATGGGTTATGGTGCTACTGATTTTGCTAGAAAGCGTACAAATCGTTTGACAAATTTAAATATGACAATTGTGTCGAATAGTGATTGTGATCGTGAAATGCCTAAAATTCCAGAAACTGATAGGGGCATTATATCAAGTCAAATATGTGCTCGGGATTATCAGTTAAATCGTGATACCTGTCAAGGAGACTCTGGAGGTCCTTTGCAATTGAATATACGTGGTCGTAGGAGCCAAAATCGCCTTCATTATCAACTAATTGGTATAACATCGTATGGTCTCTACTGTCGTAGTGGTTATCCAAGTATATTTACAAGAGTTTATTCCTATCTGGATTGGATTGAACGTATTGTGTGGAGAGATTACTTTGACTGATTTTAACATTTTTATATATTTTTATATTTAATTATATTTTTTAATTATATTTATAATATTATTTTTATATTAAATGAGTACAAAATAATATATACATAAACAATATTTGATGGCCACAATTTATATCTAACAGTTTCAATGAAATTTTAGGAAAATATTACTCATGTGTTCGCTTGACATTAGTACTTGTCTTGTTAAGTTTCTTATTCTAAATAAAAAATTTTACATGTAACTATCTTTAAAAGCTATTCCTTCTATCCAATCTACATATTCTGATACCCTTGTATATACACCTGGTGGCTCTAAAGCACAAGCTCTACCAAATGATGTTATTCCCACAAGAAAAGGTCTTGCTACACCATAATTATCAGTGGAGTAAAGTATAAGGGGACCTCCAGAATCACCCTAAAATTAAGAATTATTATTATTTTTTTAATTTAAATTTATAAAAAACAAATTAGTTTACCTGACAAGTGTCCCTAATACTTTCAGGATCTTTAGCACATATTTGAGTTTCAACTATTCCATCTGACAAGGAAGGTTCTCCAGTATAATGAGTAGCACAGTCTTTATTAGATACTATAAGTAAATATGCTTTAAGTAGACTATCAGATCCAGATCCAGCTAAAATGGAAAATAAATTTATTATTTATATTTTCTTTGTATGGGTAGAAATCCACGTATACAATTTTTTAAGTATTTAGTAGAATCAAAATTGACCTAAAGTGGAATATAATATAATACTATTCTGAGTAATGAAGTTTATTTTTAAGAATAATTATAATTGTTTATTTTGCCGTCTGACCTCACAAGTCTGTATTTTGAGCACTGATACCCGTAATTCTGCTTACGTTATATGTATACTGTAAACGACTTCTGCTTCTCTTCAGTTTGAGCAGAGTTGGTATTTATTCGATTTAATTTTTTGCTGCTCACCCATACAAAGATAAATGTATAGTAGTATGGATTGACACCTCTGATATATACTTACTAAAAGTTAACTCTCTATTATACTCTCAGTAGAAAAACTGTATTTATAGAGAATTGAAAAGTTTACTGTATAAAAACAAAATAAATTCTTCTCTCTTAAAAAATGTAGAGTTTGTGATCTATATAATAATCCATAATCTTCTTTATGATATCCTCAAAACCTCAAGATTACTCTCTAAAGCATATGTGAGGGTTACTCTCAAACGAGTAATCCCTCTAAAGTAGTCTGTAATTTTCATTCTAACTAGACCTACTCAAGATCTTCTAAATTACTCTTAAAGTAAACATTAGACTTTTATCAGAAAAAAGCGTTCTACGCATACATTAAAAAAAAATATGAAAAAATAAAGTTTTCTTACCGAACTGAGTATGACCATAACCAATAGCGGTTACATTAACCTCATCCAATGAATAAGAACCCCACATACATATAGGTGTCTCATCAGCATCACGTTCTAAAGTGATCACAGCAATGTCATGATAAGTTTTAGCAGCTTTATAACCAGGATGAATTTTTATATCTACAATTGGTATTGGAGCTCTTTGTGCATCTGTCAAATTCATACCACCAATTAATGCTGCCACGGGAGAAGCTCTTAAAAAAATATTTAAATTAAATCGCTACTGAAATACTATAAATTAAATTGTTTTACCCATTTAATAAAGCACAATGGGCTGCAGTTAGAATATGTCTTTGGGTAATCAAAACACCACCACATTTATAATCATATTTCTTAGAATTAACTAAAGATTTCCAACCAAGAGCAGCCTAACAAATACAAAACATATATACATTGTTTAACATTTATAAGATTGTACTTACCATATAAGGAAACTCCTTATATTCAGTTTTATAACCATTTATGATTTCAAAACGTGGTGGCCGTGCTCCACAATTTGCGGTAAAAGGCCTCATTTTAACATCATCCCACATATTTTCCTTACAGCAAACATATTCATCATTACCCTCAAAATAGCATAAATTAACTTTTTTCGCTGTTATAGCTGACGGACAATATTGTAAATTGCGGCAAGCTCCCTCAGAACCATCAGGTAATTTACAATCCGTGGGATATTCATCTATAGTTGGGTATATGAATTTGGTTTCCCCAACATAACAACACCAACCAACTATAATTAATATTCTTAACTCGATTTTCATATTAAACTGGGCTTTTTTTCTTTCGGTTGCCTTTAATTAAAAATAAAAATCACCGAATTTGTAGCAGCAACAGCAGCGTTCTGTTCTTATCTCTCGAATGTGTTGTTTATAAATGAAATGTATCAATTGTGCTAATGACACACATTTCAGTTTTTTTTTTTTGTTTTTTTTTTATTTACCCTAAACTTGAGACAAGAAGAGATAATCTTTGTTTTGTATTTTTTCTTAATTGTTTAGCATTTTATTAGGTTTTTTACATTAAAATTAGCTTTGGTTTTTGTTTTAAATATTAATTAAACACGTGCTAAATGCATTTGTTATTAAGTTAAAAAGCTTTTTGGTGGTCAATGTGCGATTTAACGGTTGTTTTAAATAAATAAACAAGTTTTAATAAAATGAAATGCGCAGGTTTTTTATTCAAGCTTTATAAATGTACAAACTGGTTGTTGTCTAAGATAATATTATGATAATTATATAAATACATGTATATGTGGGTTTAATGAAAGCTTAATACACTTGGAAAAATTAATGTTCATATGTTTTATTTTGTTCCAAAGTAGTACAAAAATCATTGTTTCTGTAATGCAGCAAATTAAGGTCGTAGAAGCTTCTGTAATTACAAGGAAATAAAGAAAATTTTTAATTCGTTTTGTTTTTTATAAACCTAAGGAGATATATCGTTTAACCCAAGTGTTATTTGACTTTTGATCAAGTTAAACATGTTATTTATTATGCTTAATATCAAACAAATTAATATATTGTTAATATGATAAAAATGAGTGACAAGAAAAAGTGTTTGTTTATAAAATGATTGAATATTTTCAACAAAACCCAATCTGGTCCTAAAAACAGTTAGTTAAGATTTCAAAGGCCTGCAATGAAATGTCTTTATTGTTATTAAAAAGTACCGAGAGAACTTTTCCCTTGAAAGAAAACCTGAATTAGGTGGAAGGAACGGTTCACATATTGGTTTCAAAGCCGAATAATAGAAAGCATTTCTAATAGAGCCACCAACACATCAGGTAGGAAAATAGCACGGACTATTTAGTATGAAAAGTAAAGCATATAGGGCTCAAAAAGTCCTTGACATTAACGTTTCTAAAAATTTGGAGGCCTTAAACATAGTAAGGAAATCATAGCCAAGTACGTTGAGGCAAAATAAGGGAACAACGGGCTCTATAGTGTCGTAATTTCCATCAAGGAATGTTTACATAAAAAGGCTGCTTAAATTCATTAGAGTCAGCTTATTATTGACTGGGCATTCTATCACTGTGGAAGACAAACATTTGAGTGGTATTCGAAATTAGCTGTTCGAGCAAAGTGACATAATAAAAAAATTCCGCAAAATGTTCAAAAATTCTTATTTTTGATTGAAACTATTCATTAACTTATACGTATGTTAAGAATTATTCGATCTCACTCATTATAACATTTTACCTTTTTTCTTCCAAGAGTCCACATTTAGAAATTAACCTATCAATGCCAATTTTTTTATCCAAAATTACAATGCCATTATGGTCCACAGTAGGAGTTATAGGTGCACATTCTCTATGTTGTACAAATGATAAAAAATACTTGACTTCAAGTGAAGATATCATGTTTAGAAATGATATAACAATTTTATAATTTTTAATTAGTACAAATTATTTCTTTAATGGTACTTTATATGTAAAACTCTAAATTAATTTAAAATAAAAAAATTTTAAAATTCTTCATAAAATTTTCTACGAACGCAAAATTTTATATTTCAGTTAGAGATAAGAAAAATATATAGAAAAAATATTTACCTAAAACATTTCATGGGGAATCACCAGATAATCAGATAACGCTTCTTAGTATTCGTTTGCTACAAAATGTTAAGTCATAAATTATTTATTATCTTTATTGTAAATATTATTTGTACTTTTTTTGCAATTAAAGTCAGAAATTAATATTTGCTGAATTTTTATACCCTACACTAACATGTGTGGTTGGGGTATTATGCATTTGTGCAGATGTTTGTTACGGACAGAAAAATGTTATATTTTAAAGTATACCGTTCGGGTTAGAATCTATTGCTGAATAAATTTAACCATGTCAGCCTGGTTGGCTGTCCATGTAAAGCATTTTATTAAAATTCAGGAAGATGTCTTAAATTTTGGCAAAGCGTATTGAAATTGGCTATAATTCATGTTTGGTTAAAATGAAATAAACAATAAAAAGAGTTTTAAAACACATAAATCTCACACAAATGTTAGTATCACATTAATGTGTAAACTTTTAGCAGAAATCTGTAAAATCAAATTATACATGGATCATTTCATATTTTTTGTAGGTGCTATTAATAACCAGCAATATGCTTATAAAACGCGAATTAGTGCTTATCAAAATGTACTTTATATTTACAAGTAGGAATGCTTCATTCAGCTTAACCGAATCAATTATACCCACTATCACACAAATATACATATGAACATACATATAATATGAATTTTCAACAATAATTAAGAGAGACATTCAAATATTATACTTATATGAGCTGCAACCAAGAAACTTATATAATAAGAAAATGAAAACACATGAAACAAAATTAACATTGAGCAAAGTTGATTCGAGATTGAATAATTTTTTTTTCATTTTGTTTAAATTAAAAGTTTATATGTTTGTTGATGAAAGTCTGTTGTAATATTAGAATCGTTCGATATAAATATATAAAATTATACAACGATAAAATTTTAAAATTACTTTTGAGTAGTAAAAACAATGTTAAATTAATATTTTTTTATCTACAAAGCAAAATCATAACTGAAAAAAGTTTAAATTGTTTTTATTACATTGTTTTTTCTGTGTGTATATTAGAAGTCATTATTTCTTTTATTTATTATTATAGTTTGGCCTTAATAATATAAAAGATATTTCAAAAAATTGGTACGCTATAGCAAGTCCAAATATTGTTTTTGGGTTTTAATTACGTTTTAATAGTAACTAACAATGAAATTTTTTTAATTTTTCTCTACTTCTATTATCAAAATCGTATTTGATATTCATAAATTAAGAAAGAATTTTAACACCAGAAGCAGTAACGGACGGACAATTCCGTTTTTAACGCTAAGAAGAAATTAACTCAGACCCCATGATGTAAAAAAATTCTGACATCAAATCAATAACTGAGTCGATTAAGCTATGTCCGTATGTCTGTTTGTTAAAAACACTTTTACTGAAAATACAGCAAAATGTACTTCATTATCGTACCAAATATTAACAGCAAAAAGACAGTTCTTAGGTGTGCCATTTCAATTTTTAAAGATTTTTGTATATAATATGGGATCGAAAATTCATAACACACGTTTTTTTATTAAAACTTTAAACCCAAGTATTTTTTGATCTTTCCTTTATCAAGTTACCTTCGCAAACTCATGTCAGTTACTACGCATAATGTCAAACAAATGAATATTTTGTTAATCTGATTAATTTGAGTGATTAGAAAAAGTGAGAACTAAAATGATTAAATATTTTCAACAAAACCAAACTTGATTCTACAAAAAGTTGGCCAAACATTCAAAGATCTGCCGTCAAACTGCTATAATGTTTTTTAATCAATATCGCCTTCTTTAAAAGTAAACCTGCTCCATTAATAGTTCACATAATTTTTTTTTTTTTGAAGCAAAAAAATATAAATAAATAATTCAATAAATAAATCCGATAGGAAAGCAGCCTGATTAGCTCAATGTTCGAACTATTTTTTACGTAAATTAAAGCTTGTGCAAGCTTCAAAACACACGACGGTTAAAAAAGTTCCTGGCCGAAACGCTGCTAAAAAATATTGCAAGCAAATTGAAGTCCATGGATGACAAAACGTTGATTTAAACCGAGATAAAGTACCTATTTAATCATCATGTTAAAACTTAAAACTGTTAGTTGAGTGGTTTCGTATTTATTAATTTTTCGATCTCACTCTTTAAATATTCTAGAGGAAAATTTCAATCTTTAATTAACACGATCACCTTAAAAACGAAGTGTGCAAACTTAATGAAATTTGGATAGGTTACGGACCCTTATTTTATTAATAATAAGCATTTATTTGTAATATAAATTATTCATTTTTCATCATGAAAATATTACTCAATTTGGAATTTGCACACATGTGGGAAATAAATATTATTGAAATATACTGATTTGAATACTAACAAAATCAAATTATATGTAAAAACTTTTCGATTTATTAATCCCCATATTATCTTTATTTTAAATTATATCAAATAATCAGCTCTCCAGACAAATTTCAGAAATTCCAAGAAAACATTTAGACACAATTAAATATTTAAATGATTAAACTAATCATTATGTTTTAATTTAATTTAGTATTAATATTATTAAAATCTTCACACAATTAAATTATTATTAAAAAAATAAAATAATCTCTATTGCGTATAATCAGTCATCTTTAAAAATAACGAGCAAAATATTTATGTGACCTTTTTTAACCTTTTTTCTATACATATTTACTTACATATACAGTTAGTTATCTTGTTAAACTGTGGCATACAATGTCTGTCTGTCTGTCTGTCTGTCTGTCTGTCTGTCTGTCTGTCTGTATGTCTAAGTAAAACAGAGTGAGTGAATTTGTTAGTTGTGTGGGTTTGTTGGAATATTTAATACCTTTTATGAATAAAAAAGATATTTGTATAATCTTTTAATAACAAACAAAAGAATAAAATGACTTTCAACAATGTCGGATACATTATATTATATTACTAGTTTTCCACAAACTAACTCACTTACTTAGTAAAATTATATTTTATTCAATAAAATATTTATAACGAGGTAAAACTGGAAAGGGGTTTGTAAAATTGCAAAATCAATTATTTTTATGGTAAATTTTTAAGTAATGAAAAATACTTAAAATCTTGTCTGCTGTTCGAAGAAAAAAATTTGTTGTGCCACTGATCGAGGAAATGATAAAAAAATTTAATGTAAAACAAGACCTTGGCAATAACAACAAAAACGGCGAGTGGTTTGTTATAATGTTCACATATTCATGCCCTACACTGCAATTAACTTTTTGCAATTTTTACACTAACTACATAAGATTCTTTGAATAGATGTTGACATAGAATTCTGATCTATTCATCAGCTTCTGGTCAGTTTTAAAGCGTCATGTTCAAACTCTCCATTTTAAAATGTCAAATATTTTTTATATGGGACTCAAGACCGGGGACTATACTTACCAAAACATGGTGGTCGCAGCGTTTTAGTTTTAAGCTGATTTTCGAATACTAAAGTCGCATATACAAACAAAAGTGACACGTATTATGTAACATTATGTTGAGAGAAAATTACCACTTCGATTGGTGTTTTAGCGGGGTAATGGTTCAAGCATTCATTTAAACTGGTCAAGAATTTTTAACAATTTATGGGATCCAATAGAGGACCTCTTTGTCATTTTTAAAGGAATAGATATTAACAACAAAATTTTGTATTTGACATTTCAATTTAAAAATATTAAAAAAAAATCGGGAAAATTTTTTTTACATATCAAAAAGAACTAACTTAATTCAAGTACAAATACAAATAATACGATAACTGTAAAAAACATAACATTATATAACTTCGCTGAACTAAACAAAGTTATAACATCCAATTCCATGAAAATCATTGGGTTGTTTTCATAACCGTTGTTTAATATTTTCAATTTTAAGCGGTTGTCTTAGATATCGGTCTATAACCTCCCTTCTACTGAGTCGATTTCTCAGGTTTAAAATAGGAAATTTCTTAAGAGTATAGCAAAAATTTCAATTTTTGAGCTCTGTTAATTATTGTGAATGTGAAGGTACTTAAACAGGCAGTCTGACAGACACAGCTAAATTGACTCAGATTTTGATTTGATGCATGAATATAAAATTTTTGTGGTCTTTTGTGATTCCTTATTGACGTTACAAATGGAATTACAAAATTAATATAGCCTCATCACCACTTGTGATGGTAGAGGGCAATAACTCCACTTTGGTACACATGCAATAGTTACAATCAACTTCATTCCCCGTTTCTTATTTTTTTAAACATTTTACGATATGACCTCGTTTCGAAAAATTTGTATCCTTCCTTAGCATTCCATATGATATATAAATGACAGCAAGAAAAGTAAAATGAATAAAAGTTCAATGTATTATAATCAATAACAGATGGATTTAATATGTTTGTTAAAGACCAAAAGCACACCCAAAGGACAATGAACACAACACAATAATAAATGCAACCAAATTAAAGAAAAAATGAGAAAAAAACATTTAGATTGTACATGATAATGAATTGCTAATATGCGAATAAATATATATTTTACTTTGCAATTAATATTCTCTTAATAATTTAAAAAAAGCGAGATATAGCAAAAGGACATTTCAAAAACCTGTTGAATTTATGAAAGGGGAATGTTTTGAATATGCTATAAGAGAAAATATCCTAAAGGGATGAAATACACAAACAAGTAGCTACAATACTTAAAGGAGAACTTAACGAAGGATATTTCTGTAAATTATCCTTTTTAAGGGTAAAAATACTGGTATTTTTTTCAAACAGTAAGCAGATTTCTGTAAAATGCAGCAAATTTATATGAAATAAACTGTTAACTCTGTTCAATATGTTCCTTAAACAGAGAAGGAGAAATTTGTTTTGGGATTTGAGAAAAGGACTTTTTTACAAATAATGGTGTACAGGATGTTTATATTTATATAATGTATAAAGTGTACGTATACATGTATCTGCGTGTTTAGTGTGGGTGCATGCTACATTTAATATATTAAATGTCTCTTATGCGGCACTTGAACTAAACACACAACATGCTACAGGTTGTGGTAGGACACAAAAACCAATAGCGTAAAACTGTTGATATTCATTTTTGTTTTTTCTTTTGTTCTTTTTTTCTATATTTAGTTTTTTTTCTTACTTATTTTTGAAAATTGTTTTTATATGATTTCTTTTTCTGATGCATTTTGAGGAGAATATGAATGAAAGGTCATAAAACTATTAAGAATGGGGATTTCATTTTTATATATTTTTCTTCTGTTTTCTCTTCTCTGCATTACTAAAAATATAGAATATATACAATATGAAATGAAATCCGAATAGAAAGATAATTTTTTCTACGTTGCAAGCAACTGAAATTCTTTGCAACACAATGAATTCAAAATAAAAAAAAATAAATTTTGTTTGAAAAGGTCAAATTGTTCAGTGAACTTTTTTGTTATTTATTTGGTTGAAAAATAACAAAAGAAATAAACAATAATTTGGGGGAAGAGATATTGTATTAAGATATTTTTTTAAAGTAATTGTAAATTATTAACTTTTACACCCACTTGTTTTCAAAAAAAATTTCAAAATATTTCATTATTTTTATTAATAAACTTTTAAATAAATTAACAGTGATTGAATTTTATTTATAAATAAAGTTTTCTGTATTCATCAAATAAATTTAGACAAATATTTTCAAGAACCCATTTGCAAATGCTTTCCAGTCAGTGAAATGTATATGGTTCCAAACCGTATATTGGCTGATGAAAATTTCAGTATTTATAGAGCCTGTTAAAACAAATGGTATTTTTTTTTTGTTTTTATTTCTGAAGCAGCTAAATATTGCTTACCATACTAAAAAAATTTTGACTGTTTTTTGGTTCTAAACTTTTGTTTAATGTTCACTCGAAAATCAGCATCATAAAAGTTTTGATCAAGTAGTTGAGAAAAATCTGCAAGTAAAGTCGTTTCGTTATAAATTATTCAGCAAGATTTTCTTTTCCCATTAAATCGTCGGAGGGCAGAGCTAGCTGGACTTTTTTTCCAACAGATGGGTTGGGAGCCCTTTTCAAATGCTTTCAATGGGCTTTGGAAACAACATATAGATTATACCCTCTACCTGAACTAAATTTAGTATCAACGGACAAATTGATACTTCTTGTAGAAAATTGACAAATGTCCATTTTGAAAGTACTTATATTGATATAATTTAATTAATTGAGTTTAAAAACAATCTACAAGTATGCTATATTCGTCTATGCCGAATCTTCCATACCCTCCACCATAAATGCAGTATATTTAATCACACACTTACATACACACTCACAAACTCATAAAATAAATAAGAGAATTTTCCGTAAATACAACAACTGAACACTTACTGAGTCATAAAAGTAGTTATAATTTTGACTATAATTTGTTTCCACCAATATTATCGCAAAATTTTATTATTTATCGATTTCTAATTAAAATTTTTAGGACAATTATAAATACTCAGACTAAATTTCACTGAGCTTTGGTTGGATGTGAGTGTGTCAACAAAAGACAGAAAGACGGACATAACTAAATCGACTCAGAGGGATCTTTGATAATTCCTTCTTAACGATACATATGAAATGACAAAGTTTATACATAAACCCTCTTCACCATTTGTGGTGGCGAAGGGTTCAAAAACTTAATTGTTAGCTATTATTCGAACATATTTTCCCCTCTTTTTGTGCAACTTTTTGAAACAAAATTCCCTTTTTGAGCGACTTTTTGAAAAATCTCAACGTTAACACCGTAGTGATCCTTTGAGTATGAGCAATATTAATTAATTGTATTAAGTATACGTTCTATATAAATTCCTTGATTCATTAAACAGAGTTCACAACAACTATTTGACGAATTTATTAGAGTTTAAGATAAATAATAAACCATTTATTATAAAATTAACAAAGGCTTTGACTTTGGCCCAAAACATTCATACAAACTAAATTGTATCAAGTTACCATAGAAATTACACCCCTTCCAGCGCAGGAATATGATTTATATATTATTTTAGTCAATATATGATTGGAGTTCAATCACCTTTAATTAATATTATACTAAAACATTGCTCCTGCCTTTCCAAATAATCATTTGTTGTAAACTTCTAAATTACAATTTATATTTATAAAAACATTTCAAGAACTTTAATTTCAAAAAGTTTGAAAACAAACGAAACTCAACGAAAAGTAATTTAAATCTATTTATCACAAAGTTGTTGGAAAATATTTCAAAAAATTCTCAATAAAACTATAATTTTCTAAATAAATATAATATTGTGATTAATTTACTAACAAGAGGACAATGACTCATTTTCATAAACACTATACAGAGGTCATACATACATTTATTTTTCTTTAGAAAATATTAACTTTAGATTTATTGGTGGAGAACATGTCAACAAGCTTTTGTAATAAAGATAAAAATGAAACTAATCGGTCAATCTTTAAAATGTTCATAAAACATTAGACATTGAAATTATTTTTAGAGGTGGAACAATGTTAATAAATGTCTGACATGAAGTTCAAAGAGGCCATGCAAAATATGATTATAAAAGTTATAAAAATAGATTGATGTTGCTTTTGTATGAAAAAAAAAATACAATGTGTAAATATTAACTTGGTAAAAATGTAAAAAAATATGGACATCAAATTTATTTTAGGAAATATTGCAAAATTTTAAAATATGTGATTAAATGGGTTTTGCACTGACATTTATTTGATTATAAAAGGTCATAATTTATGGCGAAAATGACAAGAATATTTAAAACTAAATTATAATGTGCTTGGGGCCAAATTTTAGAATTTCGGAGTTATAGTTCATTAGATATTCAATAATCGGTATTTGCTTCGAATGGGGTACTGCTCCTTCTGGTCCTATTTGATTTTCTTTATAGCCTATGTTACTTTCGAATAAATTAGGATCATTCTGTGAAAATTTCATCAAAATTAGCCCAGCCATTTAAGAGTCTATACTTTACATACAGCTGCGGCCAAAATATACACACATCTTATTTTATTATAATTTTTTATATAAAAGATTTTTTATTAATACATTTATATCCTGCATCGAAATACGGTATTATGGACTAACTGTTTTAGTATATCGATTGATTTTCCTCGGTCTGTACAGTTCCAAATATAAACCTTGTAATGAAAGTACACTACTAACAGTTGTTCCAAGTTCGGTAATTTTAGAGCTCTTTAATTTTTTAAAAAATGTTCTTTTTTGTAAATATTTCATTCTATCGTTATAACATATTACATCATTTAGATTTGATAGGGGAATCATGTGATTATGGGCAGAATGAAAACTGTTTGACCTAGAATCACTTTCAGAGTCGATTTAAAGAGACCCTCAGGCTGTTCTTGGCTCGCCGTCCATATAAATATTGTTAAGAATTGCATGTCGCAATTTTAAGGATATCTTAATAAAACTTGGTAAGAATTACTACCTTAACCCAAGGACGATAGTAAATGATGGATCTATAATTTCACGTAGCTTCCATATAAATATTTTGCCAGCAATGCTCTAAATATAAAACGATTTGAACGAAATTTTTCACAAATAAGTCTTACAACATTCTAAAATAATGTACCAAAAAAGATGAAAATTGGTATATAATTTCTCATAGGTCCCATATAACAACCCTACGGAATATCAAGGTCTTAATTTCACATATATCTTGGTATCATAATAAGAATCAACATAAATAAAAGCCAAAATATATTCGCGAAATCTTACGTGGGTCAGTCCATAAATTTCTCAATAATCAGCACAGAAAAATTATTTTAAAACACACAAAATCACAAAAATAATAGTACCATAAATATATAATGTACTCTTAGAAAAAGAATTATACGAGGGTCGTTTATTGAGTTTTCATGGCTACTATTAATAGTCTACAATGTGGATTATGATCTTAAATAGTCGGGCTTGGCCGACTTTTACTTCTCACTTGTTTTAATTTAACTTTTTTCTCATTATCACAAAAACCAAAATTTCATTTAAAACTTTTTCTTCCTTTCATTTCAAAATATGTCAGTTGCAATTAAAACCTTATTAAAAAAGTTCTATATAGTTTGCTTCAATAAAAATAAAATTTATTTTTACACATTCTTTCATAAAAAATTATGAATAAAATTTTAAGTACATAGAATTTTTATTTTTATATTAACCCTGCGCTGATAGGAGTTCCTATGTAAAGATTTTCAAAAAAAAATATTGTTGCATTTAAAAACACTATTCGTTACACATATTTACACAAACTTATTTTAACTGGTTTTGAATTAACAAAACTGCTTATGTAATGCTAAATGAATTTTCCTATATTCCAATTTTTTATGTAAAGTATTTAAAAATTAATTTTAAAATTTATTAAAAAATATTTTTATATCCTCCACCACCACAAGAGGTTAAGGGTATATTTACTATGTCATTCTGTATGTAACGCCAAGAAGGAATCATCTAAATCCCCATAATGTATATATATTCTTGCATCACATCAAAATCTGAGTCGATTTTGCTATGTCTTCTACCTGCTCACAGTAATCGGCAGAACTCAATAAAATTTGGCCTGAGCATTTACTATGGTCATGAGAAGTTTCCTATTTAAAACCAGCAAAATCTGTTTAGTAAGAGATATAGACCGATATCTGAGACAACCTTTAAACTAAAGCGAAAAACTTTCTTAAAATTAAGTTAATGCCGTAACATTACATATATGTGTTATATATTTGAATCTATTATTCCAAAAACTAATTAATTTTCAGGGAATAATGAAAAATTATTAAATTAAAAATTATTCCAACAAAATTTTCTTCCAAAATAAGGGATTTTTTAAATTTTTAACCACAAATTAAAATGATGGAATTATAACTAAATTATACAGTTTTTTCATCTTTCCAAAAAAAATTTCAAAAATTTATATAGGAACATTTGCCAGCCCAGCGACAATATGTTTGTCTAAAGTATTTGTTTTAATTGTGGTGTTAAATTAAATCCACAAAGATTATTATTATTTTAAATGGATATTTTTTACTTTTTACAAAAAATACGAAAATATATATACATGAATGTATAAATTTTATTTAGTAAATATTTCTATATAAAAAGATAATATGTGTTTACTATACAAATGTTCAGTTATGGAAAAAATTATGATGGATATGCGAATATGTATATATTTTATGATTACTCAAGTGTATTTAACATTTGTTAAAAAGAAGTTAATGAATTGGTTATCACACATACTACTATAAATATTATATAGATTTTCAATTCACGGTCTATTTGTACTCAAGTATATTTTTACACAAAAAATATTTTCATATTGAAAAGTATAATACGGTGCAGCAGACATGGATATGAATTGATATATAAATTAAATTTAAGAATTTAATTTTCAAAATCTCTTTTTTAAAAATGTCATATAAGTTCTCTAAGTCAAAGGGCACTGGGGGCCATTCCGAGATACCGTACTGAAATAGCGCCCAGTATTTTATAACATATGGGTGGTAAAATATCCCTTTAATTTTTATTTTGTTTAGTGAATAAAAAACTATTTTAAACCAAATAATGTCACCTTTGCATTTTGGTAGCATCGGATGTAGCACCTTTTCCTTTGATCTTCTTACATGAGTCACTCCATCTTAAACAAATGGGTTTAATATGGATTCCCAACTTAATAAAACTGTCTTGCAATTTGCTATAGTCACAGATAACTTAAATAAATAATTTATCTCTTGGCCCATTCATAGATTGACCAAAAGAACAGAATCGACTTTTCAGCAATAAATCTGGAATTTTTTATCAACTACACACTGCAATAAATTACCTCAAATTCCGGTCAAATAGTTCAATAGTCAAAAATATTCATTATTATGAGTGGATTTTCAAGATTGTTGGTCGAGATTTTTAGTTTTATGAAAAAACTTAAATACCACAATAATAGCTGAAATCTGTATTTTCAGAAGCAGATATATAAGTTTACATATATCATTTGATTTTTAATACTCCAAATTCCAGAGTTGTATTTTATGTATAAAATTATTACATTATTTTTAAACTTTTGGAATATATAAAAAATAAAACCTGATGCCATAGCGGAAGCGTATACTTTATATTTTTTATATTAAAATTGTATTAATAAAAAATTCACTTCTGAAAATATTTGTTAATTTAAAAAATTTCTTTGTCTCTTGATATTTATATATTGAGCATCGATTTAGTATTGATTTTTACAAAATATGCTTATTTATACTTAAACATTATATAACGTAATTTCTCCTAACAAATATTGCTCATACGTTATCATACCCAATGGAAATATATTTTTTTTACTTGCGAGAATATATGGTATCTGTTTGTATTCACATATCGAGCATCGAATAAGTTTTAAATTACACAAAATTTCAGTAAATCTACTAATTTATATTTAAACACCAAAGTTTTCTTAAAAAATATTGCTCATACGTTACCATTTAAAAATTGGTGGATGACAAGGTGCATTATGAAGAACTAATACAACCTTTCGTGGTAAGTTTTTTTCTTTTTTTTTTGGACGAATCCACCTGAAGTGGTTCATATAAACATTTTAAAAACCAATTTTTTTAAATTGATGACGTCATCCATGCATTTCTAGAATGATAATGTCTTATAAGCAAAGTTTTGTTAAAAAGTTTTTAGGTGATTTTGTCCGAAACATTTTCCACAAAAGTCTTTTTTCTTCTGCGTTAAATTTAGCATCTTCACAAATGCTATGCTGTGTAATTTTTAAAGGAAAAGCTGGACTAATTCTGATTTTGATAACAGCATCTTACTACTTTATTTCAAAACAATTTAAAATGGATAAAACCAATATCTTAGTTTGCAGAATAAGACCACTTATTGGCACTTATTTTGATGTTCGTTTTTTCGTTGTTGTTTCACTTCGTTCGTTGTTTAAGGCATTTTATTGTTCGCGTTTCAAAAAAATTACAAAAAAGCAAATTTTTTTATATACGATAAAAAATAATAAGTGTTATTTAAACGCATTTTGGTTTTTCGTAGTTTTCAGATTTTATGTAGATTAAATCTTCGATAGATACATATCGGCCTATTGAGAAAAAATCTCTTAACAAGTTTAGTACTATTTTAAAGGGCTAAAAAATAGATCTTTATATTAGTTTCTATGCTATGAAATATTTATGAACCACCCCGGACAATTTGCTTTTCTGATTTATGCTTATTTATGCGATATATTATTACTATACATTTATGTAAATTTTATGCATTTTAAAGGGAGGGTTAAATGAAAAAAATATGTACCAACCCTCGTATAAGTTCGTACAGCGGTTTGAGTTTATAGTTAGTTATCTTAACAAAGTATTTTTACAATACTCACATATAATATTGTAATATTTCGAAGCTTAGTTTATGGGACCTATAAGAAATAATGGAGCGATAATCGTGTAATTTGACACATAATAAGACTTTTTTTCAGTTAAAATTGTTTAATATTTAAGAATTTTATGGATTAAAAGTCTCTGACCTGTCCCCCCGGTCAGAGACTTTGAATGTGGCCTATATGAAAAAATGAACTGATTATAACCAATTTCAATAGTCATCGTCCTTAGGCCAATATAATATTATGTGCCAAATTTCATTAAGTTAACTTAAAAACTGTGACCTGTACTTTGCGAATAAGCTTTATATTGATTACTACCCGAACGGATATGCTTAAATTATAGACTATTTTTTCTGTTCGTTACAAATATCTGCACAAACACATGTGGAATAAAAAACGCTTCTAAAAGGAAAACTTATTTTTAAAAAACAAATACAAGTATTCAGCCCTCACAAAAAAATGTACTCACAATTCAAAATATTTGCCCAAAATATTCAACATACAACAAAAATACAAACAAAATGTTTAGAATTTAAGAAATTGTGTTGAAATGAAAATTCCTACAAATCTTTGGGAGAAAAGTGAAAAGCAAAAAACCTTTCAAACATAAAACAAACAAAAAAATGAATGAACGAAAAAATATTCAATTTCTCCCTAAAGTCACATTAGATCAATAAAGAAATAAAGAAAGAAACTGAAATTTATTTAAAGTATATAATGAATATAAAATACTTAGAAAAATAGTAAAAATACACATACATTTAACCAAAAGGCTTTTTTTTAGCAAATAATTCACATACATTCACACATTTTTTGTGTTTAAAAAACCAGCAAACAAAAAATAGTTGAATTGAAAATGGAAAAGAATGATTTTTCGGATATAATTCTCTAACTTTGTAACTACTGAATATTTTTAATGAAATTCCATTTTGTACGTTTGTGGGTATGAAGGAAAATACTTTCATCGCTAGGCATATTCGAATTTATTGCTAACTAATACTTTTTAAGCTACCTCGTATATATTATAAGGACCTCGTATATAATGTCGTACTCCCCTGGCCGTAAGAAAAAATAGAAACTTATCGTCTCTTAGACCTGTGAAGTGAATAAATAAGCATAAGAATGAAGAAAGACAAAGATAAAGTGAAGATGAAAGTTAAAAATTCTATGGAGAAAGGTATGAAAGAAGTTGTAGGTAGATTGATGTCTGAGGTCGAAGTAGAATAGATAAATGGGGAGTGCTGAATTTGGATCTCCAATCAGTATAGCAGAAATCTGTCAAGAGCCAATATAATCAATTCGTCATGGAACTAACTTCAATTGAAACTAAAATGACAGAAAACTGTGAAGAGCCTATAGAATTAACCCTTCATGGAACTCCCAATAAAATATCAGCTTTCTCTCAAATGAGCAGTCGCTAATTCTGTCAGACATTGCAACAAACTTCAGCCAAAGAAACGCAACTTGAAGGTGGAGAATTAGCAGACAAAATGAGAAATAGTTTTATTCTCCCTTTCAAAATCATTTGAAGAAATATGCATAATTTTCTATATATTTCTTTCAAGTGGTGAACGTTAACCCACACAGCCAGATAAGCAATGTTCGAATACATTGTCATCTTATTAAAAGATGTGCGGCATTCCCGGACAATATTCAATGTCTAATAAATACCTGTTTATGATCTAATATCGAGATAATATATTTCAATCGTATATATAAATGGATCGCTCTTCCAATGGCTGCAAACCAAACTTACAATAGTCAATGAGTGCTGGAGTAGCAATAGTTGCTTAAAAGACACTCACCATACCATATATTCCATACTGCCAGTTTTCCAGGGTATTAAACTTTATTGAAATTAAAAAAAAAAATTCTAAGTGCTCCAGTGATCAATAGCTGCATATTTTGAAAGACTGAATCAAATTTTGAACCGAGAAGGTATAATTTAAACACAGAATCAGAATCAGACCTTTCTGGGATGCAAATAGCAGTCAAAGTCTAGGAAATCTTAGCATCATTTAACACTCTAATATTTACTTTTTTCAATAATATGGTATTAATAGCCTGGGCTCGATATCACAGAAAATTTTCACTTTCAATCAATTTTGTGGAATACGGAATTAATATAAAAAACGTCACATTATTTTTCTGATACAATATGATTTCACTCGTGCAAATGTTTCTAATTAAATCATGAAGGATATTGAAAATTAGACACTGTCAAATGGATTTTCTCACTCCTTCTTATTAAATAAAAATTTCAGTTTTCGAAATTTTTTTATTCCATATGATACATTTAAATGTTTATTGTGTTATAAAATGTTATTTGTGTTAAGATTTATACATATATCTTGTATTATAACAAATTGTTGCAAGATGAACAAGTCCTTCAAAATAATATATATATTGAACATATTTAATTTCTAGAACAAAAAAAACGTATTGGCATAGAATAATAAAATTGTTATTTTCTAGTTTCCCTTTTTTAGGCAAAAATAAATTACAGCAAACTTGATGATAATCATACACTAAGGACTATTAATATCTAAGAAATTTAATAAAATAAAATTAAATTAGTTATAATTGAATAGAACTAAACTAAACTAATATTGAATATAATAAAATTAAATAAATTGAAAAAATAATCTATTTGATATTCAATATAAATTTATAAAATAATGTTTAAAAAAAAAATAAAAAATATATGTATTCGGTTATGAGGAGTAATAAACACCTTGCATTCAGCGTTACCATAGAGATTTTACGAAAGGTCTCACAAAAAAGTGGATTTTGGAAAAATAAAGTCGCATGTTTGCGGAACAAAAGCCACCATAGATTCAATTCACCAAAAATTAACATTTCTGAACAGTTTTAAATTATGAGTTTGTACTTTTTCCCGTTTTATGTTGAAATAATCTTGAATATTAAACAACAATTAATATCAATATCACTACTTTTATTTCCATTATGATTTCGTAGAAGTATCGTTTATTAAATTTTATGTTTCTATCGTTCTTTATTTTAATTTTTTTCATCCATAATTAATATAAAGTTACTTAATATGTCCTTTTTAAGCGAAATAAATGAAATTTCATGAAGTTTTATGCAAATTATTAAGAAGGTGACATAAAGGGGAATTTGACAAAGTCCACAAAAAGTCTCAAGCAGTTGAAGAAGTCGCATTTTGCGACTAAAGTCGTACCAACGGTAACACTGCTTGCATTACCTTCATAAATGAGAAGTGAAAAAATTTAAATGCAGCTCTTGGATCAATAATAATTGGAAAATATGTTAACTCAAGTCTTTATATCCCCAGTGCGGGATATACAAACATGAGTAAATATTTTCAAATTTCCTCTTGATCTGCCCTGGTAAATTTTGCACAAAATTCTATCGATTCTGCAAATTTTATTATGTGAACGTGCCAACAACAAATAAACGATTATCGTCTTAGATTTTTATTTGACGCAATGCAATAAATATTTTTATGGGGGCTTATCTGACTATTAATGGATCCAACAGAGAACTCAAAGACCCTGCCCGTGGAGCTCACTAACTAAGATGTTATGATGGGAAATATGTATAAGTTAAATAGGATTAGAGACCAATATTTCTTCAAACCTCAATCCATAGTGTTACACATGAAATGAAAAACTCAACACACCGCCTTTTAACACTTGTAATGGTGAAGTGAATAAAATTTATTTAATTGTACATAATTTTAAATTAAATTATTTTCTTGAACCACATTAACCCCCCCATTGTCTCAAAGCACAATTACAAATCTTTTTCATTAGATAAATTATAATTTCTATATAATTTTTTAATGATGCTTGACCTGCTTTCAGTAAAAGAACATAAAATATCTCACACAATAAAGGACCTTCCCAGTAACAAACTAATATTTAAAGTGAAACTAAATATAATTTGTTTGAATTAGTATATATAATTTGTGACCAAACCATCTTAAGCTCATAATTATTGTCCTTGTATCATTATCCCTCGTATTACGACAAAAAAGAGAGGAAA
Source organism: Cochliomyia hominivorax (assembly GCA_004302925.2). Lineage (NCBI taxonomy): Eukaryota > Metazoa > Arthropoda > Insecta > Diptera > Calliphoridae > Cochliomyia > Cochliomyia hominivorax. The sequence goes on from PYHX02000467.1 coordinate 77,461,478, forward strand.
CAAAAAACAATATATATGTATCAGTTACACAACAACAAAAGGCATTGGAATTTTTTTCCAACAAAAAATAATTTGGCAATTGCCAAAAAATTATTTGACATGGTGAAATGTCACATCTAAAACAGGCAATAAAAAAAGTGGAAAATACATGAAATAAAAAACATTTTATGTTTGCCAAACATTTCGCATAAAACTCTCATAAAAAATTTACTACATGCAACTAAAATTATTATTATCAGCAGACACAATGGAGAAACTAATATTTTTATAGATCCAAAAAAAGGAACTGAAATTTTGAATATACATATACAAACACATACACTCCAAACGTCTGTTACAAATGATTGAGTTGGCCAAGAAAAATTATGGAATTTTTGTATAAATCAATAAATAAATAAATTGTTTAAATATAAACTGAAACAGGAAAGTATGTTATATTCGGCTATGCCGAATCTCCAATACCCTTCACAACAAATGCGTGTGATGTAAGTACATTAGGTTTCGTACAAAACACACTTGCACATATACTCCAAGACGTATACAATATTTACAAGGTTTTCTTAAATATAATTCAAAAAGACTTAATGAGTCATAAAATTAGTTACATTTTATTTATTACTTCTTTTAACTAAACTGATTTTGTTAATTTGTGGAATGGCAATGAAGTAAATATAACTAAATATTATGGCAAAATTCCATTCTACTTTGTTGATATAAAATTGATTTTACGAAAGTTCTTTCCTCGAACTTAAAGGTTGCTTCAGATATCGGTCCATATCTTTTATTATACTGAACCTATATTATTGGTTTTAAATAAGAAATTTCCCAGGACCAACAAGCGTGCCAACAACGGACAGACATTCATACAGACAGAGAAGGATATTTTGAAATGTTGATTTGATGCAAGAATTTTTATACATTATGGGGTCTAAGCGTTACACTCAGAATGACAAAGTTTATAACCATCTTCACCACTTGTGGTGGTGGAGGGTATAAAAATACTAAAACAAGCAACCATTAATGTTCTAAATTCACTAAACTACTTTTATTGTTCATGTTCATTGGAAGGAAAACTAAAAAAAAAACATTAAAAACACTTTAAACTTGTTTAAAGAATTTTATCAAAGTTTCTAATTTTAAAGAAATATTTTTTCAAGGTTGAAAATAATGTTTATAACAGCTGTTGCTGGGCAAAGTATTACACCCACTTTACAGTATTTTTTCACGAAAAAGAAAATAGTTAAATAAATAAATTATGTGGTTCGTGGGAAGAAAAAATTGTGCTGTGGAATAATTTGTAGTATGAAATGGAATAAATCAATTAAATTTTCTTAAATGAAACATTTTTGGGACTTTAATTTAAAAACATTATAAGAAGTGTTAATTATTGCAGCAGTTAGAAAATTTTGGATAAAATTGATTTTCCTTCTCTTGAGCATTAACAATGAATCCATTAATGGTAGCTCGAGAAAAGCATCCTTAAAGATTTTTTAAATTTTAAATGCTCTAGCGTCTATGACAATTTAAGGAAAAAAAATATATTTAATGCCGGTACTAATATTTACCCTGCACAGTGGAACAGAATCGATTTTGTGGAAATAAATCTGAAACTTTTATTGGCTAATTGGAATCGTTTTTAATTCTACTCTATGATATCAGTCCGATTTGGACTCCATTGGGGCTTCATGGACGGAGTCATAGAGACGTACACTCTGGCATTAAATTTTTTTAATCGCATGCCAAGTTTTTATTCCTCATTCAATTTTAAAAGTTGTTACGGCACTTAAGACCTTGATGAGACTTGAAAAAAACTTGCTAATATTTATTTTTTATTTTCTTTTATAGTTTTCTAGTTATCTGCATTTGAATTTTCAAATGCAAATAACTTTAAACAAAAGTGGACAAGATTGAGTAAAAAAATCACTTCGATGAGAGTTTCAGCACGACAATACTTTCGAACAATACTGTTTGTTCGAGGTAAGTATTTTAAGGAGAGGCATATATCTCACCCTACACATATCAACCATAAGTGACTTTAGAAATATAAAGATCTCTGCGTGAAGTTCCTCCTGGCCCTCATAAAATTTGGCACGGTATGTTCTGGTTGAGTAGATTTTAAAGATATGACAGATCAAAACTAAAACTCCTTAAGATTTTTGCGATTTAAAATGTTTTTAAGATATGGGTAAGTATAGGAATCACGGTCATTTACAGACGTATTTAACTTGGTATATTTTTAGAGGAATAAAAATTATATTTGGGTTAAATTTTATTTAAATAAGGTGTATCTAAGCGTTTTTATCAAAGAATTTTATAAAGTTTAGATATCGCTCATTGAGCACATTTGAATGGGAGCCACCTGATATATTCAAAATACCATGACTTTCAATACGCTTTATCTTATACCAAATTACATTTTAGTATTATAAAATGTAAAACCTGTGGGGTTATCAAAATGCTACTTGTCTTACCAACCCCAGAAACCAACGGACATTATTTGTGATTGGAACTAATGAAGCTATATAGTTTTCATAGCCGGTAGCAATACAATTCACACAAAAACCGGAAGAAATCATTAGTGTGATCTTCTCATACTTATAATTTTAAGAATTTTCAAAATAATTTCACTTATTCTTTCTAAATAATTTAAAATTTTATAACGTTTAATTTAACTTTTTTCTTAATACTAAAAATATATAAAATTTTGTTGTTAACAAGATAAAATCCTTTAATTTAAGAACTTTTTATTTCATCTACTCTTTTTTCACACACTTTTTTATTTTCTACATAAATCACATTGTCAACATTTTAATCATCATTTAGTACCACAATACTACACACTATATTGCTGTTGTATAAGTAAGTGATTGCAAGTGTTGTTGCCACTGCAATGTGTCTTCTTTATATTAAATTGTGTTGCTACAATTGTACACTACTAATGAGAAAATGTATACAAATGACAGACTCTCTCCCTCTCTTTTCCCTAGAACATACATTCATAGATATATACGAATGTATAATGTATCGTTTATAATGTCATTTGATATTGCAACAAAAAAAAGTACTTTAAAAAAACGAGATGAAAAAGAAGAATCCAATATTTTCATTAATAGCAACAACTACAGAACGTGTATCATTATATATGTATAACTTTAGATCTTAAATACCATGTTCATATAAGTAAGAACTGCCACAATCTAATTGAATGTGTTAATGTTTGTGTGAGGATGTATGTTAAGTTTAGAATTTAGTTAGATTTTTTTTATTTTTCTTCTTTTTTCTTTAATTTCTTTTTCGAACTAGTTATATTTTTAAAGTTGTTGTTGTTAGTTCTTTTGTTAATGTTGTTGTATCTAAAACATGTACTTAACACTTTTTTATTTAGAAAGTTCAACCAACCGTTGAACTTACCTACACACTAATAACATGTCTTTGTGCAACTTAATACATGTTTAACAGTAAAATTCCTTCATAAAGGATATGAAAAATTGTAAACAAATATTTTCAATTTATATTAATAAATAGTTTTTGATGACGTATGTTTAATATTTTTTATTTACTTACATTAATCATACGTCTCCACAACTATTTCCCTTACGAAACAACATCCAATTTCTAAAGTTTTAACTGTTATTTTTCTCTCCATCTTTAATGTCCTTGTATTGCATTAAATACATTTATATAAATGTATTAGTATTGGTGGGAAAAATTGTCTTTGTATTGAAAATCTTTGTTCGTCAATAATTAATTCGTGTTCACTGACAAAATAGAAATGTTTAAAAATATACATCAAATACTTAGAAAATACATCAATGTATACATATGGATACATATACATATGTATACAGTGAATGTCTGTAAAAATAAATAAGAATAGATTTTTTCTCGAGAATGGAAGGAAGTATTGAAATTTGTATTTATAACTCATCCATTGATAATTGATTAAATTAATAGAAATAGATTTTTCTTTGGAAATAATTTGTGAAAAATATTTAATCGTATTTGCAACACATGTGTTCATAATTTATTTGTTTTCTTTTAATTTTGTTGATTTTGTTTGTTTGTTACATATCGAAGAGACAATTTTATTGCATTCGGACTTTTTGCCGGATTATTACACTGAATTAAAAAAATCTATTTAATGGAATAAAATTTGATTCATATAATTATGAAAATTATAATAAAAAATAAAATTTTTACGGAGGAATGAGATCAAAAAATTCTCAATATACTTATATATTAGTACAAACGAAATCACTAAACTAAGAGTTTTAATTTGGATTTTGAAATTATTATTACAATTTACAAAAAATTATTGTTTCAATCACCTGTTTTGAAATTTTTAATATTTTTCGGAAACACATACATTAGCTTTTTTTAGTGCTTTATGTCATTTGGTTCGAACAGATTGTTCATCTTTGTTAAAAATCGACTATACTTGTGGACACCTTTTTTGTGCTCTTAAATTCTCTTTTAACAATAGTTCAATATCTCTCCACTGACCTTAGCTTCGGGCAGTTAGGAGGATTTGGTTCAAATACCTCATTGTTGTCCCTATACCACTCAAGAGCTTATTTACAATAGTGACAAGATGCTAAGTCAGGTCATATAAGAAGACATGTTACAAAGACTTTTTGTAAACATTCCTAAATGTAAATTTTGGTATTTGTAGAGCCCGCCGACATCTAAGAACTTTTTGGGAACTTTTGGATCCTAAACATTTCTCCAATATTCGTACGAGCATCGGCAACATAAAATTTTTTACTAAAAAATTGCGAAAAGCCAGCCGGAGCATTATGCAGCAAGAATTTTTAGGGAACATGACTTTAAATTCCGCGCTCTATTATTAACCTCCTTAATTCAATCTTTATTACTTTTTAGCTACATTCCAGTCAGGAACTTTTTGATCCTTGTATGTTTTTAAACCTTTAAATTTTCATAGCTAATAGTCCGAGCTCTGAGCTTTTAATAACGCTTTTTATTTTTTGGCTTTGAAACGTCTTGTGAACCCTTCCTTCCTTTAGAATCTGATTTTCTATCAATGGACAAGATTTTTTATTGTTAATTAAATTTTTTTAACAATCATTTTTATTTACCTATGAAATTATGAGTGATAAATTTCTCTTGATGTTAAACAAAATCTGACCCGATTTGAAAAACTGAAAAAAATTCTTCTTGAAAATGATGCAAAATTTTCCTAAACTTCCTAAATACATTTATATGTATTAAAATCTTATTAGTTAGATAAAATCAAAAATACTGCCTTAAATTGAAATTCCTCTAGAAAAATTATATCAAAATTGCTATAATAATTTATTTTATAACATTTTTATTGTATGCATTTTTAGAAAGAAAATATACAACAAAAATTATTAGCTTCAACTTGGATTTAAATAAATTATAAACTCATTTTAAATATTTATAAAATTTAAATTGCTTAAACTAAATATCTCACAAATTCTATTCTCTATATAATACCTGCAAATTAACTACAAAATGTACATTTACGAGTTACCTTTCTTATTGCAAAAAGTTAAAAAAAAAAAAAACAAAAAATGTAATTAAAAGCAGAAAATTAGTATCAAAGTTGTAAATCTCATAAAATTGAATTAGATAAATATATAACAAACGTAATTTTATAACAGAACAGAAAACAGCAGGAATTGTAACAAGCTGCAACAGCAGTAGCACAAGTTGTAGTCACTAGGAAAATTTAACTCTTATATCAAACCTGGAACTTAAACATTTCATTTAAATGACAAATGTGTACAAACATATTTACACACAGTAAGTCCTTAAAGACCATTCAAATCTCCCACTTGGAATGGGCTTTAAATGTCATGAAAATCTTATGCTACTTTTATTGTTTAATCTCTTTGTCTTTATATTCTTTTTTCTGCACTTTTATTTTGTTCTCTCGATTCTGTCATTTATTTCTACAATTTTCTATGTTCTAATGCTGTTTATATTTAACACCTGCCTGCAGACGACTGTCTTAATATATTATCACGTAAAAAACTCTTACAATCGTCGAGTCGATGCGAGACAAAGTCAAATCATGTTTTCTAATAGTTTTTTTTCCTTCATTTTGTTCCTGCTTTTTTATATATATTTGTATGCATACAATATATGTAGTCCTTTCATTTTACTTGTACACTATTCCCAATGACATTTTATTTTGAGTCACAGGAATAGCGGAGAGTTTACAGCTAAAACTATAACAAATAAAATGAAAGGTGCTGTGCACCATTAATACTTACAAAATTTACTTTGGAACATAGAGTTTAAATACAAATGACCAATATCAAAAACAAAAACTAAAAGATAGTGAGATGTATCTAGGAATAATAACATATACAAAGAGAATCGCACACACATATATACATTTCGAGAGAACAAGAGAACAAGGACTAAGTAGAAAACTATAATTTTAAAGTATGACTTTAGATTTACGTGAACATTTTTGGAAGAGATTGAGAAAGATTTAAAGGAGTTATAACTTTGTTATTTCTATAAAAAGAAATATTTCCTTTTAGGTTTAACTTTTATTATAAAAAAGGCTCTAAGGGAATGAGAATATTAAGTACTGGCCATATTTCATGTTGTGAAGCAGTAAAATTATTCCTCCAAAAACAAAATTCACTAATTTTGTTTGATTCATGAAAAGCAGAGTTTGAAGAGAAGCCTTTATAATTAAAAAATTCCATATATTGTGTTTTACAGACATCAGATAAATATTTCAAGTGTAATGAGGACATACACTCTCCTAAAAGCAAAAAACTGAAAATTCGGGTTGCGCCAATGTAACTCCTTTCAAATGACAAAATCGGACACTGGTATTGCCTTTTTTAATATGGCAACATTTCAGGGACCTTTACAAAAGTATAGTTAAAACAACCATGGTATAGATCCATCTAATGCACCTTAGATTCAGCATATACATGCAGTTGTATTTACCTTATCCGTCCTTATCTTAATGTTCTTTCTGCAAGGCATGTTTCTATCAAGGATCACCCCTACATATTTAGCACTATCAGAAATTACAGAACTCCATTCAGCCTTATTGTAGATAAATATCCATCCGTATTATCATTTAGAAGCACAGAAGATACTACACTTTCTCAGGATCTTCAGTGCCGATTCAATGCAGTTAATTAGTTAATTCTAGTTAATTACCAGAAACACCACTGCTACATTAGCAACATATGACACAGAGAAAGAATGCATCAATCCGTTCACAGCCGCATTCCAGACGCGGTGAAAAGAATAAACCTGAAAAAATTATCTTTTAATTTATATGTTCATATAAAAATATAAAAATATGGAAATCAAGGATTCCATATTTTTTGAGAAATAATCTTTTTTATACCAACATTTTAAGAGATTTTAAGATAAATACTGTGGAAAGTATTAATTCTATTTTTTTTGGTAAAAGACCAGTTCGGGTTTTTTTTTTGTAATTTACCTAAAGTTAAATTATTTTATATATTTTTTACAGTTACAGGTATTATGAACTTTTATTCAACATATTTCTAATTTATTTTTAATTTAACTTGCAATTGTTACGGTAGAAAGCCTTTCACTGGTTACTGATATACTCTCAGTGGTAACCAAGTTTGCTCTACTTTAATTTACAACATTTAACTCAATTGTAGTCCTACGACAGATTATTTCTCATACCACCTTAAAGTAATTTTTGCCAAAGTCCTCAAAATTTACTGATATCTGAAATTTGTTTAATTGTTGCTATTCACAGGTTCGTTGTCTATTTTATAATTCGATGGTTCCTTTTGCCAAGTATGCCTTCAATAACTGCAATAGCATCTACAGTGACAAATAGCTATTTTTCTATAGAAAATGATTTTTTTTTAGCAGATTCGAAAGACATGAGGTATTTGATATATGAAAGGGACGTGCACAACAAATATAAATTCCACTGTTCTCTGATCTTTTATTTTGTCTAGTAAATGTTATAGCTAATAATTATAAGGATGTTTACCAGGATACCCAGGATACTTGTATTTTAAGTTTATTTTTATTGTTTATTTAAAATTTATTATTTTTTTCTTATATACTAATTATTATAACAGCACTTAATTATTTAGTTATTTATTTAAACACCGTGACCTCCAGATTTCCAGACCAGACTCCTCAATTAAATCTAGATCCGGCCCTTATATAGAATATTATTTTTTAATTGTATTTGTAGTTCTACTACCATACCTATCACTATTACATTGTTTGGGATCTATGGCAGTAAATACCAGTAGAAACCCTAACACTACTACTAGGTTGGGACTGTTTTGCCTGTATACGGCTGCTTTCGAAGCTATTACAAACTTGCAATAGCTTTCCGTCCACAACGGCAGCACAAGCCCTACTGAAGAAGTAGTGATATTGATTATTAGTATTAGTGGTAATACAACAGTATCGTAGTAGTGATACAACTATTTTGTATGTTGGGCATGTAATGTACTCATACTTAAATATGTTACTATATTCTCTTATACTACAACAATTTCTCTTATATTTACACTCTTAAAAATTAACAGTTATTTCATAAGAACAATTATAAAATAAGCAAATACATTTTAGATGTTAACAAGTGTTAAATTCAAGTTTGATTTTACAACAGAAAAAATATGTAACGAATTACTTCGTTATATAATATAAGAATACCTGCTGATAGATTTCCCAAGCTTGAGTCTGCAATTGCATAATGTTTGTAATTCGTATACCTTTCATTTAAATTAATCACTTATATTGGAAACTTTAAATAATATTATATCTTCTATACTTAGTCTATTTCTTATCCTCTCATAATTTTTTCTTTCATATAATGTCATTCCACTCCATTCCATGCCATTTTTAATGTTTTCGTTATCTGCTGAGACTCCTACTTCCAATATGTTTACATACAATCAAAACATTCATAAGTTTATCTCATAAAATCGTTATAGAATGCTCCAAATAAATTTTGAAAAGATTCGTTAAATAAATCCTCCAAAGTTTGTCTTTTTAGGACCTGCTTAAATATTCCTCTTTATGTTAACCCTGTTATTAAAAGACTACTGTAAAAATAATTATTGAAGTGGGACTAACTATCTCTTAAGTTTCTTTAGTATTTCCACTTAATTTTCTATAGGAAACACTATGATATCTTTCAGTTAATTCAGAATTGAAAAAGTATCATTGTAAGTAAAAAGTTATGTCCTTAAAGACGTAACATTATTAGCTTAATCGAATTTCAAAAAAATAAATTTGATGAAAATCAGCTGATATGACGCCAGTTACAGAGAGGTAACTTAATTACTAACCTTTTAATAAATATTTAAAAAATAAAAGCCATCTGTCTATGTATCTCTATTGATAAAAATATTTTCTTTAAATTTTTAAACTAAAAAAATTTATTCCTTGTCAGCACTGACCTCTGGAATTACCACTTGTAAGCTTTTGTAGTTGTAGTAAAAAAGTTTGTGTATGCATTTATTGTATTGTTGTCGTTAGAACAAAACTTTAACTTAAATTGTCTTGTTATTTCTCATGTTTTTTTTTTTTTTTTTTGTTTTACAAAACTAAATATTTTTTACCAGTGAAAAAGGTGCAACTTCACAAGACGTAAAATGGTGTTTCCGTAAAAGAGACATTCATGTACATTTTAAAAAACATACAAATTTCTTGTATTTTTTTCCAATTTACTTTCAGCAAAAATTTCATTTGTTTTTGTTGTTGTTGCCTAACGACACGTACAAAAACTTAATTAAAAACTTTTCGAAAAATATGAAGAAAAAAGTAGAAAAAAATCTTCCTTCTAAATATTACAACTTATTTCCTAACTTTATGTTTAACGCCAGGAAAAGATTTATTATGTGTGTAAGTGTGTGTGTATCTGTGTTTATTTCAATGCGAATGTGGGAGTTAACTGGGTGTATGTGATTTTGATTTTTTTGTTTTGTCCCTTAATAGTTGTTTTCTCATCTTATGTTTTGCGAGTAATGAATTTTCTAAGAATTTTATTAGAAACAAAAAAACTAAATTCTGAAAGGAAAAATGACCAGACAGATTGCATTTTATGAAACAACAAAAATAAAAGTTAAATAAAATTTCAATAACACTTTTTTTCGAAATAAAGTTTTAAAGTATTAAATAAATTTTATATTATTACTTTTTCTCAAGAATTATATTTTATATATTATTAAGTATCCTTTATGGTAAATCGAAAAGTTATTTGTGTAAAAGCAGAGGGATTAAATAAAAGTTTAAAAATTTTTCTTTTTTTATTTTTTTTATTTTTTATTTTATTTTATTTTTTTTTTTTTTTTTTTTTTTTTTTTTGTGAAAAAGTTGTCATCACATTATTTAACAAAGGGTCTGGGTCAAACACATATGTTATTGATAATATTAAGAAAATATATTATTTTTTTATATTTTTATATCTTTGGAAGCGTAAAGATAAATTTATAAAATCAAAACGTATGAGTAATATTGTTACATACATATAGAACAGTATGCTTATATGAGTAAAGTATTCTATTTAGACTTTACTTGCTTTTTATTATATTTATGAAATTTCTAATTCTTCTTATTAAAACTTCGAAATTTCTCAAAGAAATGTTTAAATTCAATGTTTATTTAAAAAATATTCTTTTTATCAATTTAATAATCATACGTCTCATATGTTAAAATATTCTAGTGATATATGTGACGTATGATTAGAAAGTGATTTTGAAACAGATCGCCCTAAGAAATTTATTCACCAACATAATTATAATATTTGAATATCGATAACGATAAAAGATAAATATTTAAAAATGAGAGCGTATGAGTAATATTGTTGTTCATATTACTTATACGTAATGAATTAGGGCCGACTTTTATATTATTACCTTCTTTTTATTAGAATATTAGATTATTAGATGAAATTTTGAGACAAATTTCTTGAATTTTTCTTGAATTTAAAAAAAAAATAAAAGAGTGTTTAAACCTTTATAATTATACGTTAAAATATTTATTTCTTTTATCAACATAACATGTATACGTCACATATGTTAAAATCTTCTGCTGATATAGGTGACGTATGATTATTATCGATTGTAATTTGCATAAAAAGTATACGTAACATATACCGAATTTGCTTAACTTAAATTATTAGAAATTTCAAAATTTCTCCAAAAAAAGTGTTAAACTTACGTCACATATGTTGAAATTTTCTGCTGACACAGGTGACGTATAATTATTATTCATTGTAAATTGAATATTAAGTATACTAAACATACGCTGAAGAATAAAAGTGCACCAAATCAAAATTTTTAATATTTTTGCTAATATTTAAAAAAAAATGAATAAAAATGTTAAATTCGGTTATACCGAATCTTCAACACCCTCCACCACAAATGCGTGTTAAATACATTATGTTTCATACACAATATGAAAATTAAATAATTAATGAACATTTAAATCTTACACTTCTTTTACAACTATTTTATTTTCAAACTGTCTTTATCGAAGAACATTTGATTCCGTTCCTTTTCTAGTGATATTATTTTCTAGAAGATGTAGTCAAAATTGGATAACTAAAGTTTCTAGTCCGTTTTAATAATTGAATATGCTGCTGTGTTTATATTAAAATTTTATCATGTAATTCACGTTTTTTGGACAAAAAGACAACAATTTTAGATGACTGGATCTGAGTTATGTTGGCTTTAAATGGGATTATTAAAATTATTTCCTCTGAACTACCGCCATTTACCGTTAGCATACCTCAACCATTGGCTTAATATTTTTCGCTTCCGTCCATAAAGAAAAGTTGTTGTAATTGTTTAACACATCCCATATTTTGATGATCATCTTCAAACTGAATTATTTTTCCCAGGCTCCAATTTGCAATCGACAGTATTAGCTTTGCAGCTAGTGATAACGTACATTGTCATTCTCTTCTAAATCCCTTTTGAACAGTGGTTAAATTAGAATGTTCTAGGGCTAAACTAATCAACTTCATAAAGTCCTTAATATACTTGCCAACATACTAAAGTATATCATATATTTCAACCAATTAATTTTTTAAAAGAAACTTTGGAACGTAAGTTGTAATAGATCTCCCGTAATTATTCAATATCAAAGGTAAATGTTCAGAAGATAAGTCATCTGAGATTTCCAATTGTGATCTCGATAAAGGTAAATAATGATAATAGTGATAAATAACTCTGCTTTTGAACAAAATCATAAAACTTGCAGAATTAAAACTCTATTTGAATTAGTATCTTTATTTTTGTTGGTATATCACAAAAAGTGAAAATGAAAAAATATTGTGTTCAATTGCTGATTAACATTACAGATTAATTTCTCAAAAAATGTAGTTGAAAAGAATTTTATTGTTATTGTTCAGAAATTAATAAGTGAGAAGTGGAAAAATTACGCATATTTAATACACAATTTTGCAGTCGATAATAATCATACGTCACATATGACAATAACAAATGTTAACATATGTGACGTATGATTGTTAAATTGATGCAAATTAAATATTAAGTATACGTCTTAGCTTCTTTTTAATTTTTCAAAAGTCTTGACATTTTTTAATACATTTAATTAATCTGAGAAAAAAGGTTAAATAGAAAAGTTTATTAAGTAAAGTTTAAAGTGAAATAAATCATTATTATATAAATATATTTCCAGCACAAATTGTGATAAACTATTGCATTTACTTCCGAAATAAATCAAAATAAATATACTTGGACGTGAAATACAACATATTTTCACTTAATTCCTCATTTTATTTACCACAAAATACCCATCACTTATTAGGTTTATTAAATATTTTCCAATGTCTTATTTATATAAACCTCCCTTACCTGAAGTATTTATCATTGAATATTGTCTTCATCATCATCACCATCTCTTACAAATCGAAAACTTTAAATTACACTTCTTATTGATTAAACAAATAAGAAACAAAATCTTTCGAGTAAAAAAGTTACTCTGTCTAACTTTAAAAATTTTTCAATATAAGAAAATTCTAACACCTTTGGAATTTCAGCCAATTTCAGACAATCTTCATTTTGGACACACACAAAACAACAACTGAATTTAGCGCTAAATAATCATGTTGACTACAAGATTCCACCAGGTTGTTAGAAGATTGGAACTATTAAAGTTTTGCCAATTTTTCTTTGGGTATTTGAAGGCTAAAGTAATATCAGCCATATTTTAATAAAGTTGTATTAGATAAAGATTGTTTTCAACTTTTGATCTTTTGGTTGAAGAAAATGTTTATGATTGATATTAATTGCAGCCATAAGACAACAAGTTGTAATAACTACAAGGCGTTAAGGTAACAGCAACAACAACAAAACAAATAACCAACTCGAAAACATTTTATGATAAAACAAATACATTGGAAAAATATACTTATTTTAGATTCTTCGTTTTATATAAATATTTTAAAATCTCTCTATGTGTAAGTGTAATGAAAGACAAAAACAACAACAAAATGCTTAAGCTGTTTTTATTCGAACAGAAAAGTTGAAAAGTTGTAGAAAAAAAGAAAAAGATATATATTAAGAAGAAGAATATTGTTCAGAGCAAATAATTCTTTGTAAATAAAAGTAGAAGCTAAAGTGTTGCAACACCATAAGCTTATAAACATGATGTTTTACACACACACATACATACAAACTAAACTCACGTGTAGTTATTGTTCCAAATAAAGACAGCAAAAACAACTCTGAAAGTGTAAACTTTTTAACAAACTCTAAAATTAAGAAACACAAAAAAACGATTACAGGTTTATACAAGTCTGTACCAAAAAAAGGATATTCAGCAATATCCTTTAGAATATCGACTGAGTGGTTGAATACAATGTAAAGGCGTGTGTAAGAGTAAATGGAGATGTTTATATAAAACTATTAGTCAAGGGAATAAGTTTTTTTCTTAGGAAAATGTGGTATGCGAAACAAATAACATACGTACACTGATATATAAACGCATTTAATTTTTCGCAATTTTCGTTTTATCGTTATTGTTCCTATCTAAATAGAAATTTCAGCAAGAAAAATTGGTTTGAAAGGAGGCTGAAAGAAGTAATAAAACAAAATGGGCTACCGACAAAATATTAAGGCAAGATTTTAACAAATTGTTTGTCCTCTTAATAATAGAAGTGATGAAATTTGTTTCACCGAAAACTAATACTTTTTAACATGGAAGTTATTATTTTTTTCTTTAGATAATTCAGATATTTTTTATTATCTCTCAAAAAATATTAAATTTTAATTTCGCAGTATTAAAGAATTCACTCTTCATAATTTTCGTTTGGAGTCCATAATTATTTTCATCACTGAGTTTTAAAAAGTATACATTATGTTAAAAAAACATATGCATAATATCAAATTATTATATGGCCGGTCCATGCCTGTGGCATGATGTGGTGTAAAATATAGTCGGTCTTAGTCGACTAATACTCTTTCCTATGTTATAATTCTTTGATTTTAGTTTAAAAATATTTATAATTTTCAAAAAATATATTTCAACATATGTTACGTATACTTAATATACAATTTTCAATCGACAACAATCATATGTCACATATATCGATTGAAAATGTTAACTTATGTGACGTATGATTGTTAAATTCCTTCCAATTAAATATTTAGTATACGTTTTGAGTTTGATTTTTTTATTATTTTTTTTTTTAATTCAGAACTTTATATTTAAAGCAAGTTAAGGTATTAGTTACATTAAAAATTATTATCTCGTGTATGTGATTTGATTTTCAAAACTGTTTCAATAATGATTTTATGTTATTAAAAGAAATCAAAACGCATTTACTAGTGTGGGTGCATGGTTATAGGGCTTATCAGTGTTACCTGATGCCCTAACGAAAAGAGGAGCGATTTTCAATGATGACGACTCTGATCGTCTGTGTCTACCATTTTCTGGCTTTCAAAAAAGTATTAACTTACAAAAAAGTTTCAAGTTTTATTTCTTCCTCCAGCTCATGCTGCAAAAATAATATAGAATATCTTATATTTCAGCTTCATATATTCCAAAGAGAAATCAAAAAAACTTCTTGAGATTATGCCTACATTTTGAGCCTATTTAATGTTAGACACATCACTCTGGTAAACAAACATATTGATATTTATTCCATCTGTCTTGCGCTATACCCTATGGCAGGAAGAAGAAACGATTATCAAAATCGTATGTAAATTTATTTGCAATTACAGATAATTCCATGGCATGAGCAATTTTTAAAGCTCTTCCCTGTTTTTGTAATATTGATAACTGAAACAAAATGTTGTATATCTTTTTCTCTTTCCCCTTTATAAGTAATATAAATCTGGACGATCACTCTTTTCTGTCTCTCTCCTAAAACTCTAAAGTTATATCCTTTTTATCTTATAATTATTTGATTTTAGTTTTAAAAAAGTAAAATATTTATTTTCTATTATCATACGTTACGTATACTTAATATACAATTTTCAATCGACAATAATCATTTGTCACATATGACAGATAAATATGTTAAACTATGGGATGTATGATTGTTAAATAAATGCAAATTAAATATTAATTATACGTTTTAATTTTGATTTCTTAATTTTTTAAAGAAATTTTAAATTAAAAATAACACAAACTTTTGACACGATTTAGTTATGCCCGTCTGTCTGTAAATAAAACTCGTAGGTATAGGAATTTATAGAAATTCAGCACTATTATTTTCTTACTGTGTTTAATATAATTAATATAACTCTCACATAAAACTCATTCATTACAATTCTTTTTTTGTCTAACCTTAATAAAATGTTATAAGGTCCCTCTCCATAATGTGGTGGACGGTATTTATGATTCGTCATAGCTGGATTGTTATTCTTACTTGTTTTGATCTGAAAAATGTTAAAGTTCTTAACAAGTAGAGAGAGCTTTGACTCTGAAATTAGACATCTGGTTTTTTATATGTTTTCAAACAAATATAATGAAAATCTTCACAAAAAGTGCAATAAATCTTGATATTTTCTAATAATTCTAGATTTTATGTTTCTTGAAGAATCCATTAAAATATATATACAAAATGCACTTTTTCCCCTACCTAATAGTTTCATGTGTTTGTATGTGCATTTATTTATTGACCAAACTCTAAATATTAGTTAAAGTTTTAAAGTGTATAGTATATATAAAATTCACACATACACACACAAATGCTTTAAAAGTATAAGTATATATTTGTACATACAAACATTTTCTATATTATTTGAAAGGTAGAAGAACTGAACTGAATTGAATTGTTTTGGTTTCGTACGGTTCATTTCAGTTTAACAATTTTTTTTCTTAGTTTCTACTTTCTCACTTGTTCGAGTTCTGGTTACTTTATGGTCTACCAATGTATTACTCACTTCTCTAGATTTTTATTTTCAATTTCTTTCCTTTTGTTGCTTCCAGTTCAACTAGGATTTTTCAATCAACCTCCATTGGCTTTTTGCTTGGACTCTGTAGTATGCAACGAATGGATGAAAAACAATATAATGGCAAAAGGTGTAAAAGTTAATGAACCTTTTTTTCGTAGCTACCAATTTACCCGCTGCTGCTCTTCTGGCTTAAAACTTTTTTCTTACCCCATTTTTTTGCTGTTATTGTTTTTGTTTTAGCTGTTCTAGCTGTTACTTAAAAATACAATCAATTTGGTTTTTTAGAGTTCTTTGCCTCATGTTACTTTTGTATACTGAGTGTTGCACTTGTCTATGTTGTTGATTTTGTTTTAACAAAAATTTTTTTTCATTTTATTTTTTATTTGTGTTTAGTTTTATGTTTCTTGTGGTATCAGATTGTCATCTTATGGTTGTTACTTGTTTATTAAAAAATAAATATATTGAAAGTTTTTCCTTGTGATTTTTTATTATTCACTTTTTTAATTTAACATTTGCAACAATTTGTTGTGTAAGTTTGTTTTACGGACAGTTGGCTTTTTGTTGCATATAAAATATTCTTAAGATTTACGGTCTTGATCTTGTTTGTTTTCAATAGCCAATATTTTATGTCTTGTTAAGTAAATATAAATTATTACTTTTTTTACTTTAATTTTATTATTTTTTCTATTATTTGTTTCTTTTTTGATAAAATTAATAAAACATTTTTAATATTTCAACAAGTTTTTGGACGATACAAATGTATAGACATATCTAAATATGTCTATAAATGTATAGACATATCTAAATATCCCAAAAACTATTCATAGAACCACTTCTAACACATGATCTTAAATCTTTCTTTTAAAGAAATTCCTTGTCGTATACTGTTCTTCAATCAACGTCTTTAAGGTAAGACAATTTCAGTAAAATAAACATCAAGATAATTTGCTATCTTTGTGTTGCATAGGCTGGGCAGTGACACAAGTAATGTTCCACCATTTCAGTGACTTCCCTACATGCGCTATATACGATGCCGTCGGTGACATCAAATCGATACTGCCGTTGAGTGGAGTGTCCTGTAAGGATATCCATCATCATACTAAATTAACTTTTCCCCAAGTTCCCCAAAAATCTTTGATTCCTCCATTTTTCCAACCGTATTAGTGTTCTATATAGTCGTGTGTGACTCGGTCGCCAACTCCCATTAGGAGATTTCGGTCTAATGTTGTAATCGATGGTGTCATCATAACACCAATCTCCACCATGTTACTGAATCATAATTATATTTTCATAAAGGCAATAAATCATTCTATGATTAAAGCTTCATTCAGATTCAATAGTTCTTTTACATGTTGACCGGCATCTCTAGTTTTCTTCTAGTTGTCTTCATTTAAATTTCCTATTAAGTACAAGATCAGGTTTAATAACCTAATGCGATATTCTAATCTCTCTGTTAAGAAAATGAGGATTCTCATTATCCATGTAAACAGGTAGTAATTCTAATTTAATGAAACTAGACAAAATTCTGTATTACAATCTGTTTAAATCATTTTTTTACATAAAATTAAAAAAATTTGTATGTTAGAGATGATGATGATAACTTTATGTTTTATGAGCTTCAAACACAAGAATTCCAACCACCAAATAGCCACCAAATAGCATCTATTATCCATGATAGCTAGTTAAATATCTGTATATAGTAAGAAAAAAGTCTTTGGACTAATTATCAGTAAAATTCGTATTACACGTTTTATTGTTTAGCAACTGCGAACATTCGAATATTTAATTCAATTTCATTTTAATATGCGCATTTTATAAATTTTATTATTAATATTTTTTGGAATTTTTATGTTCTGAGGAAATATGTTATATAATGATATCCTTATAGACTGGCTTTCCTATAAATAATAAATTTTCTTGATATAATTTACATAAATGTTTGACTTGCTTTATCACTAATTCGTATTGTTATTTTACCTGGAAATGATCAGTATTCTCCACATCCCATTTCTTCAATTAAAGATCTACATACATGGGCAAAACATTATCACCAACATATTATTTGTTGAATTTATTTTCTTTTAATAACAATTTCGTTGCTGTAATAAAATTATTTTTACTAAATAAAAAAATAATTGGGGTCGCATTTTATTTAAAATATTACTTTTTTTGACTCAGTAGAGATATTGATATATGCAAATTGTTTTCAATTTGACCAATAATTTTATATTAAAAAATTTGAACAAGTTTAAAGCAATAATTTTGGATACATATTTATTTTTATATTAAAAATACTGACTCAAAATTTTGCAAAATTTTGAAAGTTTAAAATTCAAGTGCAAAAAAAAAACTAAAAACTACAAGAGATGAGAAAAATATGTTTGCAAAGCCTCGTTAGGGGACACAAGAAAATTTATTAAAAAACAAAAATGGGCCATATTGTTAAAGAAATTTAATGTTATAGATGCCCATATTGCACTTTTATAATTCCGCCGATGGAGCATCTATGGGCAGCATTACCATCGAGATTTGCAGATCAAAAGTCGCCAAAGATTTAAATTATCAAAAATAGTTTTGAATTATGAATTTGTGCCGTTCCCCGTTTAATAAAAAAATATCCTTGAACAGTAACCTACAATTAGTAGCAATAACAAAACATTATTTTGATGTCCATTATATATTTCATCTAAGTAAATTTTATTTTTTACTAATTTCTTTACCCGAATTACCAAAGCTTTATGAAGTTTATGTCGAAGATGCAAATTCAAAAAGGGGTACAAAAAGGGGAATTTGAAAAGATACACAAAAAGGCGCACTTCATTCGCTCCAATGGTAACAATTTCTATGGGACCCAACTCCCTTCTAGACTCCTACATTATTATATAAAATTTCATGCAAATCCATATTGCTGATAAAATGTTTCAGATTTATATCCACTATTGAATGATACAAACTATTCAACAAAATGAAGTCTTGGAGTGGTCGCAGCAGTTCCCAGATTTGTATCTCACACAAATATAATTTATCATTTTGAAAAGGAGAGCTTCAAATCGATTCTTCTGCATTTGACTAATTGCCTCAAAGCAGAGTCTAAAGCTATGCCAACGTTTTATACAATATGTGACCAAAAAGACAACTGAGATTGAAAGACATAAATGGTATTACATAAGCAGCGGATTTTTAGGTTAATATTGTTTTCATTTTATTCAGATTTAAGTAAATGAAAGATAATATATAGGGCAACTAGAACTAACTGGGTAAAAGGCTGCTTAAGTTTAGAACAATATCGTATATAAAAACATATATTAACCTATTTAAATCGTATCCTTTTTATTTCAATTTTATATAATAAAATATGCATAACATTTCTTATTTTCCCATTAAATTTACTAAATCATAATTCCCTTCTTTTCTCTTGAATGAACCCAAATTAAACTAAATTTAATTTTTGCCCCCAGTTTTACAAAAAAAAAATTCACATAATTTTTCTGATATTATTGAAAATATAGTAAATAATTTTATGAGTATTTTTTTGTTTTTGTTATTATTGTTGTTATTACCAAAACTTCAACAAAAATAACTCAAATATTTTATTTTGCTTCTGATATGTTTTCAACAAAATAATAACATTTTACTCCCTTGATATTCCAAAAAAAAAATAAAAATAAAAATTAAGAGCAGAGCAAGAAGGTATCGACTAATATACCAGTTGGCATTTTTCCTTAACTTTTTTTTTTTTTTTGCTTTTCTTCTAACAAAAGCGATAAGGAGATTTGAAGGACTTATAAAAAGGAGCTGCGTTTATATTCTTACTATTTTGCATATTCCTTGTATCATGTAGATGAAAAAGATTTTCATTTTGTGATCTGATTCTGAGCTCTATTTTCCCTTAACAATTTTTTATCTTATAAACCGAGTGAGTTAGCAATATTTTATTTTTTTCTTCTTCTACTTTTTTAAAACTTAAACCCCTAAAAACACAGAAATAATAAAAGTAAAACAACAAAAAACAATTTGACCGTGCATTTTGTTGCAGCTTAACTAAATAAGAAATGTTTTTTTAACAACAAACTGCAAGAGGGATTCTAGGGGGGAGGCAAAGGAGGAGAAAAATGTATGCAAAGTACAGGAAAAATTATAACAACATTTTACCTTCAAGGTGACCCTTACGATGTTTAAATACTTAAATACAAAACAAAAACAAACTGAAAGAAGGTTATTGTCGGTTGAGACTGACTATGTGTATCCTACATTTAATTAAGAACTTTATATGGGACTTTGTTCTGTAACTATGCTAACAAAATTTTTGTTTTTGGAAAATATTAAGAGTATTTTGGGAGATATATTAAATTATAGCTCAATCTTCAAAACTTTTAACAAATTTTCTTCCTACTAAAATCTTAAGTTACCACAATGCATTTTTGTAAAGTTGAGATTTTTCCATCTAAAACCAATTTTACTGTTAAAACCACAAATGCTCCACAGCACTGCCGTTAGATAGCTTCATGTGGGGTTTGTTAAGAGATCATCACACTTTTTATGTTATTCAGATAAATGCTCCTCAAAATTTCACCCTCTAGTGCTCACTTCAAGTTTTCAATCCTGATTCACTATAATACCAAACATGAAATACAGATTGGAGAATCATCTTAACCTATATGTTATAGTTCCTATAACAGCCGAAGCCCCAAATTCGCATTTAATACGCGTTTTTGTATGCGAAATTAAACGATAAGTTCATTATCCTCTTAGGAAAAGTTGACATCTATGTTAAATTATTTTCGTCTAGTGATTTCCCCTTATCCACAACATATTCGAAGGCAGCTCTATCCAAATAGTGATAACACATCTTACAAACACCACTATTCTCCATTGCAGACTTAATGAATGCATAATCCATATGCGCCTTGAAGTTAAATATATCGTAAACTATAATTCCAAGATATTTGGTTGCAATTGTCTTCCCAGATTTTGGTAGCAGAACTGATATTTTTTCCGCACCTTGGGAAATATCTTCATACAATGATATATCCTCTATGGTGTTTTCTTTGAACGCATCCACATATGTGCTTGTCTCCGATCGCGGTATTATTTTTTAAAATAGCTCTCTTGCTCTTTGATATTCAATTCGAGTTTTTGCTATTTTCGAGCTCCACCATTAATTCGATTTTCCGTCCTACAATTGAATCTTTTTCGTCAGTACAATACACCATACAAATGGTCGGTTGGACATCATTAAATTGATGGAAAATATTTATCAATTAAACTAAACTCTCTATTTCATAAATTAGATCTCATTGGTTATGTTATATTCAATAATACACTATGACTACACTACCAAACCCCTATGATCAATTATGAATCAAGTTTTCTACGCACTCACACAACTATATATTTGCTTTTTTTAAGAGTGAAACAGCAAAAAATTACAACGATTAATTGCTCACTCTGCTCAATTTGATAAGAGAGCAACCGTCGTTTAGAGTGTACGAGTAAATAGAAATTGAATTCAAACATCACGAGTTAAAAACGTTGTATTTTGATCACCACTAGTTTACATAAATATCTATTTATCCAAACAGATGGACTCAAATTGGACTAATACTTCTATGTGCTATAATTATTATAACTTCAATAAGTTTTATAGTGTAGGGTGTTAAAAAAAAACAATTTACATAAAACTGCAGTATGATTTGTTCAACGTTAAAAAAAGTAGTTGTGGCAGTTAAAAACGAATTCTTCAATGTTTTTTCCTTGATATTTCTTTCAAACGTCACACAACCACTTATACATGCAAATACATATATAAATCACACAGTTAATGCATTATGTGGTTTCAAATTATTTTCACTCGTTGACGGATTTTGTTTGACCATAAGACTGGCATTTCTGAGTACGTTGTACATTGATGGTTAGAGGTGTTGCATCATGAATTTTTAATTAATTTATTTTTGCGTGTATTTTGTTCTTCTTCTTACCATTGTTTCCTTTTGTTTTTCACTCTCATCACCCAACTTCTTAGTAAAATTTAATTCTTTCTTTCCCACTTTTGTTTTTTGTTCTGCGTATTATTTTGGTTATATTTTTTTGCGATTCTTGTTTGAAAGTAAACGCAAGTGTTCCCCCATTTTAACGATTATTTTTCTGTTATATTCCTTTTCAGTGTACATTTAAGTAAACCTTATAAAAATAGAAAGCAATTCAAATACTACACTCTTTTTTTTGTGCGCAAATAAAATACGTATAACAGCAGAAATGCATTTAATTTGCATGACGCCTTTTCAGCATTAGTTAACATTTCTTTTCTTTATTTACACTTCCATTTCCATTTTAACGTGTAAATTTCTTTATTGCTATATTTTTTAACTTCTTCTCCTCTTTCTGTATTCTGTGTCTTCATTTTTGTGCTGCAGTCGTTTCCATTTTATTTCATTATTCATTGGGTTTTTCATTACAATTCTTTACTTGGAATTGTATTTCAAAATTGAAACTAAAACGTTGAGCGGCAAAAATTTTATTGGATCAAGACTTAGATAATTGGATTAAAGTGAATGTTTACCGCATTTTACAGTGGAAGAGATTTGTTATTTTCGTGATTTATATCAAAATTTGAAAGATTTTTTTTTTAAAGAAAAAAAAAGCATTATACATTTGCCCACATATTTTGGTCCAGTTTGTTATCAAACATCTATGGCAAGAAAACTTTAGAAAGATACCAAAACAAAACATATTTTTGAGAAAAAATTTAGTATTTGAAAACAAGTCTTGAAAAAAAATTAATGGAATAAAGATTTTTATACTCTAATTTTTAAACAGTAATTCCTCATTTGCTGATTTCATAAGTCAAGTAAATGATATTAAATCACTGTGATAGAGCTCTGAAGTATGATTTCTAAGGATAAAAACCTTTTTTCACTGTCTCCAGGATGATCAACGATTATGCTTGGAGTCGATTGTTTTGCTGTTTAGAAACTTATCTGTGTTCTTTCTCATCGGGTTTGAGAGAGATTGTACTACCGACCATTATTTTGTTTGCTGTTGTTTAGTTAATCTAATAATTTTTAAGGCTTATCCTTCATCCACCAGCAGCTAATCCCTAGTCTGCAGAGCAATCCTTAGTCTGCGAATCTCTCTTTTTCGGCGAGAAAGAGTGGCCACATTATGGATATGGATCTGTTGGTACAAGACGAACGTCTGCTGGTGTGATTGTTTAATGGAGCTTCGTTTAATAAATTCTTAGAAACCGCTTCGTTCCGCCGATAAAAGTCGATAAAATCATTAGGTCGATCCACTGAAATGATTGTGAGTAAGTGCTTTAATCCCATAGCTTGCAGTTCAGTTTTTCGAACCAATGTAGAAGGAGGATTTGCCTATCGGTTTCGTTTAATTCATACCTTTCTGATCATGCCTCAACATTGAGTGACAAAGTTAATGGTGCGTATTAAAGTTCCCAAGAATTAATCAGGTGTTGATGGAATATATATATTATAAAACCAAAGTAATATATATCCTGATCTTACTTAAATTTCAAGAGGTCGATTTAGGATCGGTGGCTGCAGATCAAGAAGGAAATGCTTTGTTTATCTTTTTTTGCAGACTCCAATTACCTGCCTATTTTTTCTCCTGAACATCAGCAATGATTTAGTTCTGTCTGATAAATTAGACCAGCTACTTTATTCTGAAGACTACTGCAGATGAAATATAGCTTAGATTTTACTTTACTTGTTGTATTGCTAACGATGATGGTGGTGAGGTAGCGAGGAATAACTTTATTGCTATTGGCGGGGTCACACAACAAAATACTACCCGATTTGATGATTTAGTCCAGTTCCACCCTTAATTATGTACAAGCGGTTCTGGCATCTTATACAGAACAATAATCCAGAGTTTTGTTCAATTTTGAATCGGACTTGAAGGTAGTAGAGCAGAAATAACGAAAAATGTTTTACCGAAAAATAAAAAAAACTTTGACCCATGAATTCAAAAATAGGTAAGAATATTCACAATTCAAATAAGATGCAATTTTTGACGTTATCGCCATCATTCTATTTGATAAACATAAAACACCTACTACACACTTAAAAAGGTACATACAAACAATCCCACACATACATATATAATAAAAATTTCCATTACCATTTGTTAAGTTGGTGAAATGAAGAAGCAAAATAATAAAGAGAAGAAAAAGGAAAAATTAGGTATATTTTTAAGTGGTCGTCTATCTTGAAATTAGAAAGGAAATTAAGCACAAGGCCATACATGCATACATATACAAACACATATATTCAACATTATTTACTAATACACATTCAAACATTAATTTCTTTTAGACAGTCATCGTATGAGTATAAAATGTAAAATAATACATTTTGCTTTTTCAGCCTTGTTGTTGTTAGAAGAAAGAGAAAAAAACTAAAAATTTATACACATTTATACGCTAAATGGCAATTTATGTTTTAATTTTTTTGTTAACGTTTTTATTATTTTTTCACTTTTTCTTAGCAGAAATTGGATTAACTGCGTTGAATTTTATTCTCTTTCTTCTCCCTTCTTTTGGTATTAACTAAAGGAAATTAAGTGAGTAAAAAGAAAAAACTAAGAATCCGACCACATAAACTAATTTGCATATCGGTGGGCAATTAGAATTTTTTCCCTCTTAAAGAAAATAAGAAAATGCTTTAAAAGTCTTAGCATATTTTAAACATAAAATGACATTTATAAACAATTTATTTAAAAAAAGTGGAATAAAGTAAAAATAATGATATTCAAAAACTTTTAAGTGATTTTAAAGAAAAACTAGTGAAATTCCAGGTTCTTACGGTTAAATGAAATTTTAATTAAAGTTTTCAAATGTCTTAATGTATTCAATAACTTTGTAGTTTCTTTTTTAAAGGGTACAAGGAATTATTTAAGCGGTTTTGACAAAAGTACCTTATGGCTATTATTTACCTTTAAAAGTAATCAAGGAATTTATATATCGAGAGTTATTTCTCAATAACTCCCGATACCGACTTCTCAGTGATTATTATGGGATACAAGAGATTTGAAACAATTCAAACTCTATGTTAGGTTCACGGAATAAGTCCTCAAATAAAGAGTGAAAAGGACCACGTATTATACATATAAGATTCTTGTTTTGAGATGGGCTTCCTAGCCTGGCGGTGCAGATACAGACATGAGCAACAGACTCCATATAATAAAGCAATAAAGCACCAAGAATCCTCAAGTTTAAGAAGATCAAGACAGAAGATCAAGATACAACCGATAACATTCTTTACACTAAGATCTAGAACAACACAATCTTACATGGAAAAATGCAAAACTAACTTCAGTAAACTGGATGAAGATGCTCTGTAAAAGACATATGTACACCAGGAGCATAATGAAAAAAATTAAAATTTTAATCCTCGCCATATGAACCCTGAAGAACACCAAGAGAGCATACCAATCAGATACAATTATAAAGGTGTGATAAGAAATTATCTCAAAAGAGTCAATTGAATTATTAATTATTTCATTGTTCCGTCATCGGCAATAAGGGATGACCAAATAAATATGGAATCACACAAAATTTTATATTATATTTTAGTGGATATTTTAGCCTTTTAGGTTCGATTTTCAATTCATTTTTTACATGTCCTTTTTAAATGTATCTGTATAGATTGGCGATAAGCATTCTGAAGAGTAAACATACAAAGGACTTTCTTAGCATCAAATTCACCACTCATATCATGATCATATATTTTATATACATGATTTTTAATCGTTTTAAAGAAGATTTGAAAGGAAATCTGACACGACATGTAAAATCTAAAAATTAAGTTTTTACTGAGAAGTCCGCTCTTGTAGGATGATATCAAAAAAAAATGGAAAGGAGTTGCTTTATTAATAGAAAGCTTGTACGTCGGGGCAATTATTCATCATCTTTTAAAAATTCAATTAATTTTAATTTAACGATTCTTTGTTTATGACTGGAACAATAATTCTTCATGTGTGACATGAGTCATTAAAATTTATCAACGGATCTAACAATTATATACAATCTGTCATTACAACTTAAGTGTTATACTCACTTCTTTAATGTCCTTTTTATTATTTTAATTAAAAAAGTGTTTAACAAATATTTAATTTTTTATGTTTAATAAATGTAGTTTTAAATGTTTGACCAACATTCCATTTTTGATGTTTAAATAATTAAATAATTAAAGTTTTTACAACGCAAAACCCTTTTGTTGCTAACAAAGTAATTAAAAATATATAATTTATTTGTTGTTGTTTATATGCGAACACTAACACACACACTAACACAGTCACTTACACATAAATTTACGTGTTTAAAAATATGATTATTATTAAAACATCTTAACATCCATGTCCTTAGGTTGTTGTTATTGTTGCTATTTATTTTTATTATATTTTTTATAGCAAAAACATTTCAAAAAATATATATAGTTTAAAAAGGTCTATTATTAATTAATGTATAATATAATGAATGACTTTGCAATAATACTTAAAAATTGGGTCTTGAGAAACATTTTCAATGTTGGTTAATTGAGAATTAGATTCGGCAGATTAAAAAAATTTAAAGACAAAAATATGATTGATTTTATGAAAAATCACTCCATTTTTTAGTTAACCAATAGACTTTGTCCTTACGTCCGTGCTATTGCCTATGTAAATTTTGTGAAAATCAAATGACAATTAAAAAATTATATTTATAAAATTCAGCTCAAATAATGATTTCAGGTCAATGGCGAAGAATATTGGTAATGTAAAATCCACCCATTCCCCATGATGTTGAATGATGTTTCATGCTCAAAAAAGTCAAATATTTATTCAAATATCATTTTTGAAAACAGTCAATCCATAATTATACCCTACACTATGCGGCTAGGGTAGTTAGCGTTTGTGATGATGTTTGTAACATACAAATATAAAAGTGCTATACACACTTTTAAATAAATTCTTCCCATCAGTCTGTTTGTTTGTATTCCTGTCTATACGTCTGCCTACCAATCCGGCTGTCTATTCACTTTTATATTACCGTTCTTCCATATTTCTGTCTGTTAATCTGTGCCTGTCAATGCAAAATACTATACACACTTTTACATATACCGTCCATTCGTATTTCTATCTGTCAGTCTCTTTGTCTGTCAATCTGTTTGTATATCTGTCTGTCTGTCTGTCTGTCTGTGTATCTGTCTATCCCTCTATGAATGCAAACTTTATTAGCAAAATACAGGTCTCAATTTTAAAGATATTTTAATGAAATTTAGTATAAATTATTAATTTGGGATTCCTATTGCAGTTTTTGATGACGAGTTCATTATTAGTCCCCATAAAAATATTCCACTCGAAATGGGATTTTAAGCTCCTAAAAGTCTTAAATAAAAAAAGATTTTCATGAAAATTTCATTAAGATATGCTAATTTAAATGAGGATCGGTCACCTATTTCTCTTAGAATATTATTTTAAAGTTTATAATATACTATTTTATATGATGTATTTAGAAAAATGTGTTTTATTAAAAAAAACTAACTAAAATATATTGAAAACTTCGAATAGACAAGTTCTAAGTAAAAACTTTGATTTTGTATTTATGAACCCAACATTGAACGAATCATAAATTTATCTAATCTACAAATGTTTATTTTAAATAATATTTTACACTTTTCAAAGGCAGATATAATTTCCTAAATAATGATATATAATATGCCAATATGAATATTAAAATATTGCGACTTAGGGTTGGCTTGACTGACCATAACTTTCTTGATATTTTAATTTAAAATTAACAAGTCATAGATCCCAGTCATGTCAAAAATGATTATTATCTAATAAATTCCATTAAATATTATTAGAATAAATTTGATTCATTATGACAGCTAATGAAAAGTTACTAAATCATACGCCATTTTCATATACCCATCCATACCAGAAAAACCATAATGATTAACGCCTTTTTATAAAATCTAAAACTGTTAAAGGCAAAAAACTCTTGCGTGTCAAAAACTTCTTAACAACCGGGAAAATATATTAAAATAATTCCACGGAAAATCTAATAAAATTATGGCAAAATATAACATTTAAATAAAAAAGTTAAAAAGTTAAAGAAAAAAATTACATTTAAAAATTAAAAAAGCAAAGGGAAACCGCTCATTTCTTAGTTTTAAAACTGTTTTAATAAATCACAAATCATACACAAGCACACATAAACACTCGCTAACGTATATATGCATATATATGTATAAAAGTTTCCAGTTGTATGTCTAATAATGCAATGTTGCAACTACATATTTTATTAAATGAACAAAAAACAAATATTCATAAAATAATCTAATGTTAACTAGAATAACAACAACAGCAACCATACACGCACTTGATTTAGTGTTTGTGTAGGTATTTGCATATGTGTTAAACTCAGCAGGAAATCAATGAAAAATAAACCGTTAATTTTGTAGGGGTTTCTAATGGGAAATCGCAAAAACATCATCAACAGCAACAAGAAATTACAACAACTGCAATGTTGAAGAAAATGAAAAAAATAAATAAATTTTTTAACACAAACACTTTGTTAACGTTTAACAGTGGGAAGAATGAAAATAAAAAGATATATTTTTTGGAGTAATTAATTCTTAAAAATTTTAGAATATTTTATGAATCGAACATTAGAGGCTTAGCCGATAAATTTAACTAATGAAGCGATAATTTTTACAAGTCAGAATTTAAACATACGAGATTTAACTCTCGTAACGATTATTTAGATAAGAATTAACTAATATTAAATATGCATTGTTGCTACTTGTCCCCAAAACAGTTTTGTCGAGTAAAACCGTTCCTTGAGAAAGTAATTGTGATGAAATCTTAATAACCTTAGCTCGACAGTAATTAAGATAATCTTTAATTAGTACTTGCCTTTAAGGGAAGCTATCTCTCCCCTTGTTCATATCCATTTTACTTATTCTTCAGTAAAATTGCTCCTTGACAAAATAATTGAAATGAAATCTTAATACATTCACTTCAACAGTTCTTTAGATATTCGATAATTAATTTTTTTCTGATGTGGGCTACCTCCCTCCCTGTTCCTATCTATTCTACATTTTTTCAGTAAAATAATTCCTTAAAAATTATTGGTATCTATATCTAAATTATTTAGTTATTAGGCATTAAATAAGTTCTTTGTATTAATTTTAAGAACTTCATGGGATGAGATGTATCTACAAAAATACAGCTACAGATATTTCCAGCAAAAATTTCGCTCAACATTCTTTTAAGTCCTTCGCAGTTATAGAGAGAAGGAAATATAAATTGAAAATAATAAATCAAATTATACACCAATAAATACCGTTTTTAACAAACTTCGTCCATGGTTGATATTACCAATTTTTAGTCAATTATGATGTCAATTATGATTTCTGTTCAATGTTATATGCAAAATGAAAGCTTGCTTTCCCAGTGTGCATTGCTCCATCTACAGCTACATACATGTGTAGCTTATTATACAAAATTGTATATGTATGAGTGTATAAAAAATGCCTCTGAATGTATAAATATTAATATATGTATAAGTCAACAACATGCCCAAAAGAAAAATACCAATGTATATGAAAATCTATATACATATACATTTGCAATATACACTATACATTTACACATTCATGTAAATTTTTAACATACATGTGTTTGTATGCATTTTTCATACCACTTTGCATGTATTACAATAAAAACAATAACTGAAAAAAACTTTTTACTAAAAACGGAAAATATTCAGAGAAATAGTTGTTTGTGAAAAAGCACGGTTTAAACTAATTAATATATAAATCTAAGGTTGTACGAGGAATTAAATACTAAATTGTAAATGAGTTTTTCAACTATTTTTACAGTCATTTGAAAACAGTTAAAATTGTAAGGCTTTAGAATGAAGAACTAAATAGGGGGAAATTGTAAAGGTTTTAAATATTAAAATAAAGCAAAATTTACTTTTTCTGCTTATTTTATAAAAAACACACCTTATTTAAGAGTTCTAAATGTTAGAAAACTAACAGTGGTTTTAACAAAAAAACTTTAATTGCAAATTTTAATAAAAACTGATTAATTTAGAAATTATTATATATTTGTTTTTTTTAATTTTAATGGAGATTAAAATAAAAACATCTAAATTTAACATCAATTGAATTGAAAAAGATCTTTAACGCACCACAGTACGTATGATAAGCTTAAATAAATAAAATAACACGCATACGCCCTGGTTTCCGTTTGTGGTTTTTAATAAAGAAAAATAAATAAGTGTGTGGCAACAACTACTAACTTACTTTTGGACACAATAATAAACACATATTCACACATATTAATATATTTACATTTATATGCATTAATACCTTTAAAGTAATTTAAAACTTCATATACACATACATACTCACATACATGTACATAAATTTTTTCTAATTTTATTGTTGATATTTTGCACGCGATTTGCATTCTATACAACAAACTTATAATCCTTATATGGTTAATTTTAATATTGTTGTTGTTGTTGTTGTTGTTGTTGTTGCTGTTATTGCAATTTTATTATTGTCGCAAAACTGAGAAACAAATGACGTTATTTATATTGTTGTTGCTATTTGTTTCTTGTTTGTTTTTCTTAAATATATGTATGTGTGTGTTTGTGTAATTCTTTTCTCAAACCTTTAGTTGTTTTTGTTGTGGTTAGAGTTGTTGCTGTCGGCAATTAACCACATGTTTATTATACATGCAAATACTTAACAAGCTGGTTAAAATAACTGGAAAACGTATAACTAAAAGCGGCAATAGCAGCAGCAATAACAAAAAAATAGAAGAATTATGACATTATCGCTTTGAAGAGTAAAAACAGCAATAACAAAAACAATAAAGGAAAACTAACAACAATTAAAAACAAAGCTATTTTACATATTTACTATATGTACGTATATTTAAATTACATTTACATACAGTGATGGATAGAAAAATAGCAAATTAGTATTTTACTCTCTGTATATATCAAATCAAACCCCAAATCTGTTTCAAAGAAGTTAAGTAACTAAATTATTATTTTTGTTTTCTTTTGTAGAAAGATAACAGGATTGTTATTAATCTAATTATTGGTTGCAATACCCGTGATAGCCATATGGTAAGATGGATAAGCCGTTGAGAACAGTTTTAACTTTTTATGTGAATGCTTAGAAGATATATGAATGAAAAGAAAACTTAATTTACTACGATTTTATTTCCTGCAGACATATACTAACATAGCAGAACTAATTCCTTGTTTATTGCAGGACTTCATCAAGGCTAACTGGAAAGCGTGGACTTTTTATGTGTCTAAGAGGATGAGAGCAATTAGTGTCATTCTGATAGAAGTAATCTTAATCAGATACTTGTGGAAGATATCTGTTATGGAAACCCAAATCAGCTAAATATAGAATCTCCTGCCTTCTTGTAAATTCATCAAGTCTTTAGTAACTTTGCATGCATAATTTAAACATTTTAATATCAGTCTTTTGATGTCATAAATTTATCTTAATTCTAAGAAGAAAAAAGTGCCTTTATCACATATCTACATCCATTTTCTATGTAAAATAATATAATGTGTTAAAAATATTCAATTTAAAAATTATGATTTTTCTGCATCCATCAGACACAGAATTACTTCCAGAGCCACATGCATCGACTCTTGCAAAAATATTTTTTAAGTAAATCTGTAACTTTTCTAACGTTAGTGATATTTTAATGAAATTTCAGGTGTTTAGAGCCGAGATCTTTTCAAGTTAATTTGTTTTACAATTCATGGAAAAGATTTTGCATGGCAGACTAGGTGGAATATTAATTATTCATATATGTTCTTATCAAGATATTAGATCCGGATTTTATTAACCTTATCCCGTTAAATATTGACCGATCTTTCATATTTTTTGGCTTTAACGTTTTTCCTTAGTAACAAATTTTTGATACTTTTTGTGTACATCTAACATTCGCCCATTCAATGAAGTTTAAAATTTAGATTTTACCTAATATATTGAGCAATAGATTGCTTAATGATCCACACAAAGTACTTTGAGAAAATTAAAAAGAATTCGACAGTTTCAATATACAAATTGTGAAAATAAATAATTTTTTCGTTCATACGCTCCAGAATAACGAAACTTAAAATATCTCTTAATATCAACCAATGAAACAACTTCACTAATGGAATAGTATTACAGATAAAACAGGTATCGGGAAGTGAGAAAATAATAAAGCAGCAGGCGAATAAATTCCACAAAAAGTTCTACCGGTAGATATTGAGGCCTTAGCTGAACTTCACATATATCTTAAGAGTCTTCTAGGAAGAAATGGCGTAAAAGTGGCAACTGTTGAATTAGCAGTAATTGGAGAATTTCTTTAATGGTGTTTTCCTTACACCTTCTTTTTGCAGGTTTCTAAAAACTTTTGGCACTAAGTATTCCAATCGGCAGAAAGATGTTAAGATAATATATGTTACAGTTTTAAATATATTTAATACTTTAATTTACAATCCAATTTAAAGTTCAGTTTAGGAATTCAAACCTTTTATTAATTGTATACAAAGATTTTCTAAAATCAGAAAATATGAATTTCAAAATTTCAGAACTCTTTTTAATTATTCCGTAATGAGATTTTGCTGGAATCTATAGTCATTAACATTGTCGCATACTTTTGGAAATATGTTGAACGGTGGATAAAATTGAATGATTGATAGAAACAAAGTTTTTTCTTCCTGCGCTAACTGCCTTCTCTAGATTTCATACTCATAATTAAATGGGTGAACATCTTCAAAAAAATTCCATATTTAATACGTTCTATATGACCAACCAATCTTTTATAATTATTTTATTAAACATAATTGTTTTTTGCTCAACATAAATATGTTTATTTTTTAATTTAACTAATAACATAATTTACAAGTTAAATAAACTATTTATATACAAACATGTAAGTACTCGTATAAAATTTAAAATAAAATTTTATATGTATGTGTATGTAGGATCATAGTAATAAATGAATTCTTACTCATGCTCACTGTTTATTAATTTGTTTGTATGTGTTTTTGTATATAAAATAGAAAACCACATTTAAATATATGTCTAACAGTGTTTTCTTTTGTGGTCAATTTATGTGAAAACTTATAAAGGAAATTATAAATATTAAATTATATACACATACATATGTATCTACACTACTAAAAATCAACTTTTATGAAAACATTATTTTTCCGATTAGACATTTCTTAATCACTTAGAAATGGAAGTGATTTATAAATTATATAATTCAAAATATATCAATCAGTATCAATCAGCCGATATATAAATTATACCAAATAAAGGCGATCTCACAGTCTCCAATTATAATGCTTTATGTAATTAATTAGGATAATGACGAAAAGCAGAAACATTAGACCCCATTCGTTTACCATCGACTAAAATCGACTAAAACATAAACAACAAGTGATCGTGGAACATTCTGTAGAGCAACGTTTTCCAAAGTATTTATGCATCAAAAACGCCTTTGAGAGGATCAGTCACAGTGCGATCTAGAGTTAATTGGTGTGTAGGAGAGTCCCTCAAAAACTGATACGCAACATGAAAAATTAATATTATAACTCGCATCTGTAACTGACTTCATTTCATGCGATTATTTAGCTGACTTATTTCTGCTAAATGTAATTTTTTAGAACTCCATTGTACTATTAATACTTCTAGTTTAAAATCTTAACTTAATATTTATTATGATACTTATTTTTAATTCTAAATAAAAATTCATATTAGACTGTATTTTTTCATAACATTGGTGTATTTTGAACCACCACGTCGGTCACAGAGGGCATAATATTTGACACAATTCTTAGAATTTTTAGATTTTTAAGACGATATTTTTTATTGACCCATAGTTAATCAATTACATTTCTAACTAAAGAATCGTATTGTAAGAAACGGAATCAACATATCAGTGCCACCTCCTAGGATTTTTTTCTGATCGTTGAAAGTTTAATAGAGGACCGCCTGAAGATATTGAAAATCATTTGCAGAAAGTACGTCAAAGATTTTTGGTCATTATTTCCATTTTTGAAACCAAAGCAAAAGCAAATCCACCCTTTTGTACGGACGAAAAACTTGGAAAACTGTTACTTGCAACAAACGGAAAAAACAAGTATTTTTGAGCCTTTCAGAGGAAATATTCCAGTTAGTAAACAAATCAATATTCCAGTTAATAAACAAATCAATAGGTCCTGCTTATTTATTTTAACGAAAATAACGTGTGTTAGTCAATAGTCTAGTCTGAACATTAATGTTGTCAATAATTTTTATTAAGGTTTATGTCACTTTTTTAACTCATATTTTCAATATATTGGATTTCATCAACAGCAAATACAGTCAATAATCTTTATAGATGTCAATAGTATAGGAAAAATCCATTATTATATGTCCTTTAATTTTATTGATCTTATACAAACTTATTGATATTCAGGAGCCATAAATATATATGAGTTAATAGTCTTATCAATAATGAGCTTATAAATCTAAACAGTAACTTAAAACTTACATAAATTTAAAGTCTACACAATGATTTAGGCAACAAGATAGATTAGTTAGTCTATAATTTCATCAATAGTCTTGTTTGATCAATATTCTACTTAAAATTAGAGATAACCGTCCAATTTACAGCCTAATCACTAGCAGCGTCTGATTATGTTTTGCTTATAAATTATTTTGTCGTATTCTAATATATATCACACGCCCTATAGTCATTCCTAAATCTATTTCTTACCATACACCTTAGAAAAGGCCAAGCCAATAAATCCTAAAGATTAATGTAAGGAGCAGAAATGGAGCTGGATAGGTTTCACTTTTATAAGCAGACCAGCGGACACGTGGAGAATACGGCTTGATTAGAAATTGAGTAGAAACGGAAAAAGTTGTAATAAAGGAATGGAATTAGCCCATTATAGGAATAGATTAAGGAATTTTATAATCACCCTACGCGTCTTGTAGGAACAATGGAAACTTATATTTGTAATACATTTTCTCCCCTCTTTCTTAAATAGCTCTACTTAAATTCGTTCCATATCACGTGTTATTTATTTTATTAATTTTTTCAGTTTTTTTCTTGCAAATAAATGTGTATGACTTATTTTTCATTTGACTCACATCATAAAAAATTCCAACAAAAATAACCCTTTTGTGGTTTAACTTATTTTATCTTCATTTTAATGCATTTATTTTACCTTTCACTGCAAACAAATAACACTCTTTCCCCTCTCACTCATTTACTTACTCACTCACTCACTCACACCCTTTATGAATTTACCACATTATTTGCATTTTGTAGATAAATTATTTACACATTTCACATGAGTTTGTTATAAAATAGAAAATTTTGTATTTTAAACACGACTTATTCATATGTATTAGTTTAGAAGTGTGTAACAAAAAGAAAAACGAAATATGTATATACAAGAATAAGAATAATTTCTCTAATTACATATGAATGGAATGCTCACGAGATTTGTGCAAAAGATAAATAATTTGTTTTGTACGAGTGTGTTCGTTGTGTATGTGTCATCAATGCTGAAATGTTGAATACAAAGACAAAAATATTTTAACACTTTTTGCATTGCATTTTGGGAAAATAAATTTTATAGACAAGAAATGAATTATTTCAAAGGATTTAGAAAGGAAATATAAGTAATTTTATATTAAAGGAATTTAAATGAAAAATTTAAATAAATTTTACCAATAAAATTATTAATAAAAGAAGTTAAACTTACCTTAATTTTAAAAATAGAGGAAAAATTTATTTGGTCTTCGGTTCAACAAAAATAGACCAGATCACAACCTAAACTTTAGTTGAAATTAAATGGACCTGTTCATAGTCAAGTATAGTTAATAATTCAATAATAATTTATGATTTATAATTTTCCAGAAAAAGCCATTTCATAGGAAACTCTAGACGAACATTTTTTTTAGATAATCTACACACAGAAAAGCAAAATCAACGTTAAACTTATTTGAATTGAAATTGAATAAATGTTTTTTCATTTATTTTAGATTAAATGTTTTTGCGCTTGTGATAAAATAATATTCTACATATTCGAATCTTTCAATATAAATGTTGTATAATTTTTAAAATTCCTTAAAAGTAGTAAAATTCGATGAATATACTCAAGGAACTGTATTTACCGTGAAACAATGTTAAATTAAAAATCATAACTGAATAAAGTTAAGTTATTTGTAATTTAACATTGATTTTTTTCTGTGTGTATGATAAATATTTGATATATATGGAGTCATTTTTTTCTTTGCGTGGATGGTACTTTTTCTCCTGACCCCATCTACCGTCCTTTTTCTGAATTCAAACTCTTTAATAGGGTTTTTAAGAATTTAAGCTTAAGAAGTTCTTCAAATATTTGCCAGTTAATATTTGTTAATCTTTAAGAAAGATAAGCACACATAACATTTTCTAACTCTCGCTGTAATAGTTCTCAAATAATCGATAAAAATATTTCCATTGTAGGTCCTACATTTTCTCCAATTTTCTCCAATGCAGATTACCTCGTCCCACACATTGCCCAGTAGAACTATTCCTTTGTAAAGTAATTGTAATGAAATATTTATCAATAGTTTTTTAAACACACAATAATTAATATTTGCATTTTATGGGACTATTTCCCTTGTATCTACTGTTGTCTCCGATAGCTCGTTACCTAATACTATGTTTACAAAGATCTCTACCTCTTTCAAAATACAACACTTTCAAGAAATTGTTTCACCTCCACTGTTGTGTTTTATACTAAACTGATTTGGGTTTCACCACGCTATTTCCCTTAGTTGTGTAACCATTTTCTAACTAACGAAGTCTTTGAAGCCCGAGTATCTACAATCTGCTTTCCTTGTTGGTTTTACATTATTATGTTCACCAGCATCATTTCCTCTGTTTACAATAATGCACTTACAGCTGCATTCTCTCGTCCTCACATCTCTTTTACTACGTTCCAAAGTAACAAACTACAATTTTCCCCCTCTTCTACATCTTCCCCAAGCTAAAGTGGGATTAATAGATTCATTTTTCGTCAACTCGTAATGGTCCACTCGGATAATCGTTGCATATATACAACCGATAGTCCACCTGGCAATTATTGTAAATTTGCTCAAACTGTATAATCTGAAAATTAATCAATAGACAATGGTGAAGTCAAAAGACAAATCAACAGGTCCACCTATATCTACATATCTATAACCTTATGTCAAAAGTGGAGAAAAGGGTAGCTCTAGTCTGAATAATATCAACCCTTTTTATCTAAAATTATCCAACAGACGTAAAACCATAGACTTGTGCGACAATACTTTGATCAAAATCTACAGTCCAATCTACATTCTTATAAATAGTGTGGAAAAAGTCCGTATGCTAATAAACAATAGACAATAGTCTGCTTGATAATATTAATGTCATCTAAAGTCATGTAAATATTTGAATGACTATTTTATTCCATATTAAGCCTAATCAGTGATTTAAACAATTAATCAATTTTAATTGTACTCAATGATTTAGTCAAAAATATACTGCTAATGGCAGCATAGTCTGCAATTAATAATTAATTAATAGTCTTGCCTGATAAATAGTCCATTCTATACTATCGAATAGAATCACTATTCTACTCAGTTATAAGGTTAAATGTCCAGTCTATAGTCTAGTCAGTAACATAGTACAATATAGTTAATTTAATCTCTAGTTTTGTCTATAATTCAATTTGAAATACAGTCTGTGTTCTCATATATTAGAAGTGCAAAAATTATTTTAACATCAAAAACTTTCAACAAACATTTTACTCACATTTTTATGTTTCTTAATACTTTAGTTATAAACTAAAACAGAACGCTATTTGACATCGATTAAAGTAAATTAAGCCACATTATTAAGTTTGTTATTAAAAATATATTCTAAACATCCATATGAACCTTTAGATTACCGAAAATTTGTAGCGAAATTGTTTAAGTGCGTTCATTAATAAAATTATTTTTCTAGGAAAATAGATAAAATCAGTAGCAAATTATGTACTAAAATGGGCATTAAAAGAGTCTTTTTGGTATAAAATATGTTTATATATTTAGATATTGCAGTATTAGTAATCTATTTGATGGTGATGATGTTAATGATTTTTCTATACAAAAATTATAAATTCAAACCAAAAGTAATTAAAATTATATATTATACATACATACATACATACATACATACATACATACATACATACATACATACATAGATTGGCGTTAAGTATATGTTTATACTTGATATGAGTTTCAACATATATTTTTTATAAGTGAAAAGTTTTTTTATGTAAAAAACTGCACAAGTATAATGTAAATATATTTAATGTGTGATGTAATGCAGTTGCTTTTGTAATGGTATTAAATACTCGTTTATATCCTATAAGTATACAGTATTATGGCATGTAATTTTAAGTACTTATTTGGATACTGTACGCATAAGTACTAGAATATTACATATGTGTATATATATGAGAACATACAAATGCATTTACTATATGTGTATGTGTTAATATGTGTATGGGATAGTCGGGGAAGGTATGCGTATTTAAATTAAGTGGGGTCCAATAAAAGCAAATAAATTTTTAAGTTTTAGCAAATTAATTTATACGCTTTCTATTTGTTAATATAAATAAAAATGAAACTGTATTTATTTGTCTGTTTGTTTGGGGCTTATAGACAACTAAACTACTGAAACGAGTTGCAGCATGATCGCAATATAAACGAAAGTAACATAGGTTATAACAAATTCCGACAAAACCAGGGAGAAGGTATCCCCATACAAAGCATATATTAAATATAGAATATCTGAAAAATATTTATGTAAAAACTGCAACAGCAAGAGTGATTAAATTTGGTCCCTATAACTTTCTCAAAAAACTATTTAAGTGGAGAAATGAACGAATAGAAACAGTGCGAAGGGTATACCCATACGAAGAAAATATTTTATATGTAAAGAAATATAGTAACAAGAGTTCTCAAATTGGTCCCAATCATTTTCTGAAGGAGAAAGTTTTACTAGACAAAATATAGAACGGTTGGGATCAAAAAAAGATAACCCCAAACAATTCAAACATTAAATTAAATTTTAAAACAAACAAGTTCAAGGAGATTTGGCAAAGTGCCCGCTGCAAGGAATTTTTTTAATACACGTCGTGATATGTGAAAAAAAATTTAAAATTCATGGACGAAAGAGAATTTTTGTGCAGCAAAGCGCATCGGATAAATGTTAGTTAATTATAAAAATTAATTATGATAGTTTTTCTATGGAAAATAGGAAACTTTCCTCATTTCTTGTAATAATTATATATACATTTTACATATTACAAAACATGAAGAGCATATGTTAATTATGTATGAATATTGTTTATATGTATATGTTGCTGCTGCAGTTCAATATTAATTAATTTTTAAATAATCAATTAAAATGTGGAAAAAATTATAAAATCTATATTTTTTTGCGGTGAAGGATAATTTTTCAACACTTTTTTTAAAACTTATGCTTGAATAAATGGAAAATGAAGGTTAAACTAATTTAAAGGGGGAAAAATTATATTTTCCAAAATTTAAATCTACAGTTTAGATTTTATTATATGATTAAATCTAAAGATTAAATCATGTACTAATCTGTTAACTAGATTAATAGAATAATTTTGAAGAGTAAATTGTTAACTATGTAGACTACACTAAACACTAAACTATTAGTTGTAGCAATGGCTATCAACTAGACCCTAAACTGGTCCATAAGTAAAGCTATAATTTGGTATGTAAACTAGATAATTAACTAAATTATAACCATTGATATCAATCATTGTAAACTATAATAAAGTCAAATTTTTAAATGGGACAAGAGTATCAACTGGACTATTTCCTCAACAAGAGATCTTGTAATAAACTACAATATATTCTGGAGTAAAAACTGAAATAATCCAATGTATTTAGCAATCTAGTCCGTAATTAATGTAACTGTAAGCTGGACAATATGATATCAAAGAAATATATTACCAACTAAAATATTTAAATTACTGTTAACCAGGATGCATTCAATAACCTCGTCTAAGCACAAAAAAGCCTTCTAAGTTTCGAACACCACCAAGTTTTATATTAATTATATAAAGATATCCGAACCAATAACTTCAACAACATGGATTTCTGAAACACTCTGATATTATAAGAAGAATATAGAATAAAAGAATGACAGCAACAAACTTTGTTGAAGCTACACGCAGGGTAACGTAATTTCGTAGTATGTTCGTCGCAATTACTTATATATTCGCGGTAAACATATATTGTTATCATAAACATGTTAATTGTTGAATTTATTTTATTTTGATAACAATTTCTTTGCTATATTTTTACAAATGCAAAATCACAATGTCAATAAACAAACCTTTTATTACAGCAACAATTTTTTTTGTGGTGATAACAATAATTATTGTTATTAGTGCAAAATCACAAAGCGAATAACTAAATATTTTAGTAACGGTAACAATATCTAATAATAATAGTATGGTTATCGCAAACATAGTTTTTTTCTACGTGTATGTGCAAATAGTGAAAACACTATAGAATATAGTACAACAAGATAACCCACTTTTATACTTATATATATTTCTATTTCTATTTTTTTTTTCTTAAAACTAAAATAAATAGTTTTACATCTTTTATTTTAATAACGTATTCAAATGACTAAGAATAAAATAAAAATGTTTCCCAAATTTATATTATAATATAAATTTGAAGAAGAAAAGCTATAGTCAACAATAAGCATAGAAACGCTTCGGAATAGGGCATTTTTATGGGACTAATGTTCAAAAAATTTGTATTAAAATTAATGCCAAATGCAAAATGAATCTAATTACACATGCTGAAGACAGTTAGAAAATTGTCTAAATTTGTATATAACCTGTTAAGATTAATACCTTGAGGGATCATCTATATATAGATCGATATTCGCCAAAATAGTAAAAGAATTTAGAATAATAATTATGACAAATTAAAAAAAAAAAAAAAAAAAAAAAAACTATTGAGGGAAATGACCTTAAATATAGGCTATATCATCATGTGAATGAGTTTAACCGACCGACAGAAGTTTTTGATTTGCTGCAAAAATATAGAAAAATCGACTAATATTTTGATTTAATGCAATATATGTATATAATGGGATTCCTTCTAAGCGTTATATAGGAATAACATAGTAAATATACCCTCTTCACCAAATTTGGTGGTGGAGGATACATTTCAAGAAAGCTTGTTAACAATGCACACTATTCTCAAAAAATAATAAATTATATTTTAAGGTTCCAACTACAGAATATGAAATTTAACACTGAGTGAATAAAAAAGCTATAATTGAAAAAAAAACCTAAAATATATAGCTAAATGTGCTAGATATTTACCCAACAAATCAGTAATGGGCCAAACCAGAGCCAGAGTAACAAATTAAATGAAAAAGCCTTTTTTAATCAATTTCCTCCGGATTAAAATTTTGGATAATTTGGAATGACAAAGTCTTACATTTAGCAGAAATTTATGCATGTTTCTATCAGTGCAATAAAAAAATCCCTTGTCAGTGATCTCTTCCAAAAATTTCCCTTAAGAAAATTCAGAATTTTCTAAACCCTTTAAATTTTAAATTTTATTTGTTTTTATTAAAAAAAATGTTATGTTTTTACTTAAATCCACCAAATAATTTCCTATTTTATAGCAATTTAATATCTCGTGTACATTTCAATTATGATTCCTAATCTTGCAAAAAAAAAAGAAAAAAATAAAAAAGTTTTGATACCATCACCTGTGCCATTTCTATAACAAACGAAAAAGAAAAAAAGAAAGAAAAATAAAAATTTTCTAAAAGTTCAAACTTAAACATCCATCACATAACAAAAAGTTTCCATACACTTTCTTCTTAAACGTTTTACTCTACATTTTTGATTTCTCCTTAATTTTTGCACGTATTCACAACTTGAGAAAAGTGTAAATTAAAACCAATGAAACTTAAGTTTTTCATTTCCTTCCTTAACCTAAATTTTTTTATAAAATAAAATAAAAAAAAGAAAATAAAATGAAAAAAAACTCAAAACGAAAATTCTTTGTTTCTCTTTTAACTAACACTTCTGTATCTTCTTGTGTTACAGCAAAAGAAAAAAAATCAAGCGAGAAAGGTATATGCCGAATCTTCAATATTCTTCATTTTTATTTCGTACATACACACTCACATTAAACTCCCAGACGTATACAATATATAAATATAACATGGAATATTTAATGGGTCCTCAAATTAGTTGTAGTTTTGACTATAATTTTCTTCAACTGAATCAATTTTGATAATTTATAGGATGATAATAAGATATATGCAGCTTAATATTATGACAAAATTTCAATCTAATTTGGGGATTTATAGTTGACACATTTACGGAACTTTTTTGCTTGAACTTAGAACCGATTTCGCTGGTTTTAATTAATAAACTTCTCAGGATTATAGAAAATACTAGGAAAAAAATTTTATTGAGCTTTGTCAATTATTGTGGATGAGAGCCTGCCAACAACAGACTGACAGACAGACAGATAGGCAGACAGACAGACAGACAGACTGACAGACAAACAGACAGGCGGACATAGCTAAATTGACTCAGATTTAGAATATATATACATTAAGGGGTCTTAATGATTCCTTCTTAGCGTAACACACGGAATGACAAAACTAATACACACTCTTCATCACGTATAGTGGTGGAGGGTTTAAAAACAGAAAAAATTATAAATGAAATTTATACTTTTTCTTAGCTACAGCAACAACAATAATAGAACTATCAGCAAGTGTTGTTGTTATTATTGTTTTTTTAATGGAATTTAGCCCAAATACGAAATAAATTACATATAATTGGATTTTACCGCAAAAAAATGGAAGAAAAAATATTATAATCATTTAAAAAATTATTATAAACAAATGAAAATGTTGAAAAAATTATAATGAAAAATTTTCTTGTGTTAAGAAACATAAATTACTTATGACATGAAAGTAAATATTTTTCTTTTTGTAGCAATAAATAAATTTGTTGCATGTCCTTTTGTGTCCTTTTCATTCGAAGTTTAAGATTTTTTATTATTATTTATGTGAGGAATTGAATTTGTCTGTGTAAGTGTGTGTAAGTATGTTTGTGAAAAGTTTTGTAGCAAACAATAATCATGTAATGTTATGCATATTGCATTTCCTTTTGTTTCTTTCTTCTTGGGAAAAAATAACTGTTAGTTTTTGGATTTTTATTTAGAATTTTTAAAAATGAAAGATGTTTTGGTTTTCTTTTGTCACAAGTATTTCATGTATTTTATTTAGGTTATCAAGGTATGAAATAATTTAATAATCAAATATTTGTGGTATAAAAATATTCAAATTCAGGTGTAAAGAAATGCACAATAATGTTTTTATTGAAAGAAAGAATTAAGAATTTTATTTGTATTAAGAATTTTGATAAAAATACTTAACACACGTTTTTCATTAAAACTTTTAACCCAAAAATTTAAGGACTACCAAGCATCCTAGGTATATTCTAAGTATTTGTAATATATTATGTATATGGATCATTATTATCGCATGATCATTTACCACTTACAATTAGTTTTTCATTTGCATTTATAATTATAAACCACAAAACCAAACTCTACGAAGGACGCTTTATAAATTTTTATTTCTCGAATGTACAAAAAAACAGCCTAAAAATACAGTCTAAAATTTGTTTAAAATTTCTTTGTTTAAATTAAGCATTAAATGCTACGTATACTTTATATTTAATTAGTATTATTTAATTATTATTATTTATACGCAGAGTTGTCCCAAAACGTTTTTTATATTTTTATAACTTTGAAACTATAAAATATTTTTAATGAAATTGTATTTCATACCTTAAATAATTTTCGATTTGATTTTCAAAACGATCACATTTGGTGAATATCAAAATTTGGTCACATTGGATTCGAAAATTTTTAACAATCGCCATAGATGTATTTCTGGTTTGATCGTGAAAGAATTACACTTGTATAACCCTTTTTTTGATGAATTTACCAACGTAA
This sequence comes from Cochliomyia hominivorax, assembly GCA_004302925.2. Taxonomy (NCBI): domain Eukaryota; kingdom Metazoa; phylum Arthropoda; class Insecta; order Diptera; family Calliphoridae; genus Cochliomyia; species Cochliomyia hominivorax. The sequence continues at coordinate 77,506,029 of PYHX02000467.1, forward strand.
AAGATGTCATTCAATATGTCAAACAAATGATAATCTTGTTAATCTGATTAAAATTAGTGGCCAGAAAAAGTGTGAACTAAAATTATTAAAAATTTTCAACAAAACCCAAATTGATTCTACAAAAAATTTGCCAAGCATTCAAAGGTCTGCCGTCAAACTGTTTTCAATGATATTAAATTGCACCAGAAAAACTTGTCCTTTGATATGAATTTTAAAGATAAAAAACACATACGATATTTGTACATAAATGTAAAATTAATGCAGGTATAAATACATAAGTTCCTTCTAAAAATTTAGAGCCCAAAAGAGAATACAAGTTAAACAAAAAAAAAAGAATTTTTCAACAACATTAAATTATTGGCCAGGAAGAAAGTCCTCCTCATTCATCAAAGTCAATTTAATGTTGTTGCTTAAAGGAATGATGAAAAAAGTTTGGGACTCAAAACAGTCTACGTTTCCAAAAAAGTGATAAATGTCGAAATTTACATAAAAGCTTTGATAAACAAGACTTTGAGTCTCTCCTCCAAACTGCCCGGAGAGAATACAAGTGGTGAGATATTTGGATTTTGCTAAAAATGAATGATGTTTTGGTTGTCCAAAAGTGTAAGAGATTTACTGCCACTGTTCAAAGTGACAGAAAGAACCATAAAAACTCTATTGGAAGTATTTCCACAAAAACATTTAAAATTTCATTACTGGTGATTTAAAATATAGTTCTTTTTTGTTTATTGTAATAATAAAGTCAAACAATTAAAAAAATGTAGGTTAAGTGGTTTCGTTTTTATTAACATAAATGTATTCTAAGAATTTTTCGATCTCACTCCTTATTCATACATTTTAATCTATGCTTAAATAATGACATATATTTATTTTAATCAACCACTATTATATTAGATTTGGTTAAATGACAATCTAAATAAAAAATGCAAAATTATGATGCATACGTATACTTAATATTTAATAATAATCATAATATTGTTCATTCGTCTTAAACGTAATATAACGTATAGGCGTATGAGTAATATTATGAAATTTTTTTGCTGGACGTGTTATATTTGTAATATATTGTGTAAATTGGAATGGAAATGACATAAAAATATCATAATAAAGATAATATATACTACAGCTCGCTTGAATTCTCAATTATCCTTAAGGAAATTACGTTCCAAACTTTTTTAATTCCTTAAATCAGGGTTTCTTTTGCCTCATATAGTAAACCTAAGTCATAACTTTTTGAGAACGAATAGCCCAAAGCATTTCAATGATATTTGAATCAGGAGAATTTGATAGCCACAGCAAAACTTTACCATTTTAGCTTCGAGTCCATTATTTTGTGACCCTTGACGTGGTTCCAAAATAGTAAAAAAATGGAAATGCTATTTCAAATACAGCTTTATAATTAATAGCATTCATTCTTGAAGAAAGAAATTGAAGATCACAAGTTCCATAATATGGAATTGCCCTCCAAACCACAACACTACGGTTGCAGCTATAAAATTTAATCAGATAACGCTGTTTTTTTAATTCTATACGAGGGGTGAACAAAATTCTATCTCTCGTCCTCACAAATATATTTTTATAATAATGATGAATTTGATACTGAAAAAATGTTTTTCGGGTAAGTCTGAACACTTTTAAATAATAGCAGCTAATGATGGCTTAGTTTATTCAGAAGGCAATGAAATATCTGGTCAGATGAAATGCACTACTTGATGAAGATTATTGTTAAGTGCAAGAAAATTTCAACTAAGTGTTACGAAGGTCATTTCCCTATTTTTGGATTACAGTAATATAAACAAGAAGACTAAATCCCATATCAATTTAAATGTGTTTTCCTGTCAGAAATTAAGCTAGAGCGGTACACAAATAATTAATTACTGCATCATATATTTTCTGATGATAATTTTTAATTCAATAGAAAATATTGTTTTTTAATAAAAGGTTTTGAAATATTTTCAAGCGAATACTGGAAACCCATACCAAAAACAACTGGATTCTTTTAAATCATTTTGAAAAAAATTTAATTTACTCTCATATGAGAAAATTTCCTGATTTCGGAAGCGAAATGGATGATTTTCAAATTGCTTTGCAATAATTTTCCTTTCTTCTTGCAGTTAATATCAAACATAAATGGTTTTGATCAAAGAGATCTGATCAAAATGCTAAATATAATTGTTTTGTATGATTTATTTTTCCTCAGTTCTAGATCTCAAAAGAAATTTCACAAATCACGACATGTAATAGATATTCGATAATCAATATTTCATTTGTATGGGGGATATCTGTCCCCTTGGTCCAATCTGTTCAACATTTTGTCCAATAAAACAGATTCTTGAGAAAGTAATTGAGACCAAATTTGAGAACTCTTAGTTCTTTAATCGATAATAAACATTTCCTTTGTATGGAGGCCACCCCTTCCCTAATACAATCTGATCTACGTTTTTGCAGTAAAACTGTTTTTAAATGAACTGTCTAATATAAATAAATATACATTATGTTTTTAATATTTTGAGTTTTGTTCTCTGAGCGTATACTTTATATACTTGAATAATGTAACTCATACGCAACGATGCTAAGTAAAAGAAATATCAATTATCATATCATAAGGACTTCAAAATAAGCTAAAAAATATGAAAATTATTTCAGGGAACCATCCAGAATAATATCATGAAAATTTGCTTAGATTGAGACCCATGACCAATATTAAAATAGCTAAAAGAGTCTCACATTTTAGTCAAAATATAAGCCATTCATATTAAAACCTTCTTACAACTGAAAATGTTATACTAATACAGATTTTTTATAGAACATCATGTGGTATGAGTAATTTTTGATAAATTAAAGGAAAATAAAAAATCGCATTTTACTTATAAATTTTTTTACTTTATATTTGATCATAATTAAAATTTATTATTTCACATTAATATAAATTATTTTAATTAGAAATACGTTCCCCCTTCACTTTGTATTTATTATTTTTAGTTAATAAAACTAAATTCAATTTGTCTTGATTTCTTTAATTACACGGTACACAAACAACAAGAAACAATCATAAAATATTGAAATAAATTTATTAAAATAATAAAAATAAAATAACAGCACAGATATTTTTATGCTATAATTATAGTTGTTAACATTCTTAACCCTCTAACTAATAAATTCAGGTCATATTAGCATATTAGCAAATATAAATTCAACCTCATAACAAGCAATAACCTTTAACCTGTAGCATTTTTACCTCCATATTTTCACCTTTTCTCCAACCAAAACAAACAATAAAATGAAGGGAAGAAGAGAATAGAAATAGAAACATAAAGTAAAGTTAACAAACAATATGTCCCAAAACAACATATACACACATTAATACTGATTACTTACACACTCATAAGCATTTACTTCCTGTACTTATAATACCAAAGGCAGCAACAACATCGTTGGTGAATATGATTGTATAAATATGTGAGTGTGTTTGTATTCGCATACAAACAAAAGAACTCTGTTTTTATCATACAACAACGATATGAAGTATAATAAAGTAAAAACAAAAACTACAAGCGACAGCAAAAGAAATTGTGAAAAAGGGAAAAACTATTTTTGAAACACACGTGAGTGTCGCTATATCACGTGTTTTACACTCATAAATAATACGTCAAGTTATGAGCATTTAACATATTTTGCGTTGCATGAAAGCATTGATGCGTTGTCAAACTATAACTTTACAATACATACATGTATAGTAAATATACATATTCACACACATACAAAAATAACTTTATACTTACATTTCGTTGTTTTACTCATGCAATTGCAGAACTAGAAAATCTTATGAGTGAATGAGTGACTGAATGAATAAACGAACGAGTGAATGGCACAAGTAAAATTTTTCCCCAAACAAACAAAATGCATTGTTATAATGAAGACCATGACGATAACAACGTTGTTGATGATGAAGTTTAAGTTGATGGTTCCCTTCTGCTATTAGTTTTGGCCGGTTGGGCGTTTGTTGTTGCTGTTAATGCTGTTCTTCTTACTGTTGTGTCAAACAAAAGAAATTATGTACATTACACGAAAATCTACATAAAAATACAAAGAAGAGGAGGTACTGTGAATAAGCTTGTTTACAACTATACTCACCTCATACTTGTTAACAAATACATTCATGTATAGGATTGTGTTTGTGTGTGCAATTGCATAAGATATCGGAGAAGTCTGAAAATTATTAGCAACAGAACAAAAAATTGATTTTGGATTTCTTTAATAAAAAAAATACAAATTATTCATTTCTCCATTTATAACTAGAATATTTCTCCATAACTTTGACAGTGATCCCAAAATACTCATTATATACCATATTAAGCATGTGCACAATGGTTTATAACGCACAAAAAAATATTGCTACCACCTCAAAATAGACCGATCGATTCAGAATTGTTAATTAGGTCGATGGGTGTCCATTAGTCTGTATAAAAATACTTCACAGTTCTGTATTTCGGAAATATCTCGATGAATTTCTTAAATAAGGATTTTCAAATCATGTGATTAATCTTATTTTGATTGGTTATAATCGATTTAATAATTCAGATAGCTCTCATACCAATACCTCAATACAAATAGGTCTATAAATAACCGCAGTTTCCATAGAGATCCACTTCCGAAAATCAATTAAAAATTAGTAAAAGTCGTAACTTCAATCCACTTCCAAAAATGTGTGAATGTGACTCTGGTCATTCAGGAACGGTGATCCGATTGTAGTGGAAAGATGAGAAAGGCACCGAAATTTCCTACAAAATATGAAATAAAACTTTAATATTGTGTAGGGACTTTCAGTGTCAACTATTTGTTGCCTTTTTATAACTCTATGATGTTGAAACTACTGAATATTTTTCAGTAAGTTTTCACTCGGACTTTCTCGATATGCTTTCCAGTAGATTTGATAGAATACAAATTCTTACTGGGTCGAGAATACGACGTATTATCCTCCAAATTTATGCAACTTGAGCATTTTTAATTTCATTTAAAAATCGTTTAATCTACATAATATATGTTTACATGTGGAATACCTCTAACAGTTTACGAGATATCCAAACCAAAGTAAAGATATGTTTTTATTTTTATTTTTGAAAATTGATGGAGACAATTTGGAACATGATGATTTTTTTAATTCTCTAGATTCTATGAAAAATGAAAAATAAGCAAGAATTTTATGTTATACTAGCTTTTACCGGGTACGCTTTGCTGCAAAAAAGAAATTTCACAAATCACGAAATGTATTTAAAAATGATTGGGAATTTTACAATTCTGGTTGTTATAGTTCTTTAGCTATTTTATGTTCAATTTTGATTTTTTGGTCCTATGGGTTCTACATTTTATAAAATATGCTTGAGAAAGTGATTGAGACGAAATTTCAGAACTTTCGCCTATATATAGATAATCGAGAATATTTGCACGTATGGGGAGTACCCCTTTCCTTGCTCTTAATGGAATCTTAAATTAAATTTAAATTTAAATTTTTTTTTTTTAAATTTTCCCTGTCATTTTGGAGTCACACATACATACACATCCTGTTTTATAATATAATATTTAATATACATCTGAAAGAATTCTTAAATTAAATGTATATTAAGCAAATCCGAATGCATAAGTGAAAGTACTTTACCAGCTAAACCTATCAGAGCTTCGTTGACCGAAAATTAGGATATTTTTATAGATACGATAAATATATGCGAAATGATTTTTAACATAATTGATATTTTGAATATTTTGAAAACAAAAAGTTGATATCTGTTTCATGTGAAAAATTTTTACGAAACTGAAACAAAGCGGAAACATAAAATCCAATAGCAAGCTTCGTTAATGTCCTTTGCTTTTTGTAAGAAAAACGGGAAAGTATCTAAAATGTTTGGAATGTCATAATCTCTCAAATATATTGATATTCAAAATATTGTTCATCATTAGCCGCCACTTTTTTCAACGATTCCGGTTTAATGACTTTTAACATTAATTAAAATAAATGTTGGTCATAAAACCTACACTATAGAAGGAGGGAGTCAGAACTCCCAATACTCTATTTTAGGAATAGTTTTTGAGCGGATTTGCGATATGTAATAAGCACTGGTATATTGAGAAATTATAGACTTGAATTTGACTTGTATTTTAATATTTTATTGTTCTTTCTCAATCTATAACTTTTATGTTAATAACAATTTTAAAAGACTTTTCAAATAGCACTCGTTTTTTCCACAGAAAAACAAATGATAAGTAGTGTCTTTTTGGTATAACCAATCAATTGGAATGAGTATTTGTTTGTATTGTGTTTTTAGCATGTTTTTGGGTCATAAACTCTGTATAACAAGCATTTTTTAAATCCTTTTGTGCTCCTTTTTTATAAACGTTAATGATAAAAACCGTAAATATGAATATGATATCAGCAGGACTTATGCAAATGATTTCAATGTTTTTCAATGAAATAGTTTAAGAGTTATACAATGCAAGAAATTTTTTATAAATAAACTATTAGAGGTTTTCAGAAAAATATATCTAGGACAATGGGAACATTTTTCTTACTTTCTTTTAAGTACTTAATTAATTGTTAGTCAAAAAAGTTGTGATCATACGTAACCCACTTAAAATTTTCTATGTACATATTTTTAAATATTAAGATCTCTAAATGGGATTTTCTCATATATTTAACAGGATATTTAAGGTCTAGCCCTTATTAGGTCTGCAAAGCCTAGACAAAAAAATCTTAAAATCCCTACAATATCAGTGTCTGAAATTTCATTAAAATCGGAGCAGTCATTCGGAAGTTATAAAATTATTTTAATTTTTTATAGAAAGCACTGTGCATAGTACGAACGTATACTTAATATAATTTGTTAATATTACTCATACATCCGATATATAATTTTGCAAGCTAATTAAAAATCTTTAAACAATTATGAAGAATTAGTTTTTAATTTTTCAACAAAACCTAGAAAAGTTTTCATTAAAATAGTGGACGTATACTTAACATATTTAATATATATGACTCATACGCTTACTTGTTTCTATAAATAAATGCGTTTTTCAATAAAACTGTAACTTTGTAACTACAGAAAATTTGTAATAAAATTTTACATTAACATTATTGAATATTTATGGAGAAGGGCACATACGTAGTGCCATTTGAGGTCGGGGTGAAAATCTCTAAATTGGGTCAATAATTTTATTCATGATTTTTTAGTTAAAAAGATAAAATATATGAAAACAAAATATCTTTAATAAATTTTTCAAAAAATAATTTTTTATCAGTGCACTTTTGTACAAAAAAATAATATTTGGACTTAAATAAAACCTATAAAACTTAAGTTTTTTGTTTGGATATTTAAATATAATATGATACATTTTTTCCTAATATAGATCCATAAAAATATTTGCACTTCTTTGTTTCCAAAATAACCAAAATTCAAATTCGACAAATACTTGTTTAAAAAAATACTTTTTTTCAGTAAACTGCTCATTCTGACGCTATAAAAGTGCTTGAACCATTAAAGTTTTTTTTTAATAGTTAATATATCAAGTTAAATAACTAAGGAACTTTTTTCTAATTTTAATTTTGTTATTATCTTTTTCTCATCAAAAAAAAAAAAAAAATGTTACCATTTCTAGAAAAAAATTAGAAAAAAATTTTTTTCTTTATTTCTATTTTTTAAAATAATAAAACGTTTTAAAGAAAATTACTTAGAATTTTGTGTAAAATCCAGACAATATTTTAGAATTTCTTTGTGCACAAATAGAATGCATCAAGTTCAAAAAGAACAAATTCAGTATTTTATTTTGGTACAATTATATTCCAAAGTAAAAGAGGTATCATATAAGTCTCCTCTTTGAAAAGAATTATAGAATATTTTTCAAACAAATTATATATAAAATTTTGCGATTTTTTTTAATTTTCTACGTGACGTGATCAATTTTGAATATTCACGTCAAGATTACTTGACCCACTAAGAACACCTCAAGAATATCCATGCATCCATATTAACAAAGTTTCAAATTTTATCTAAAAACGCATTCTTACTAAATTATAATTATATATCAGACATATAAGTAATTTAGACAAATTATATTAAGTTTACATTCAAACTTTAAAACACAATATTATAAATAAAAATATTTGGAAATTAATACATACATAACTTGAGAATGTCTAGTGTGATTACAACGAAATTTCAGATATTGATAATAGAAGTATAAGGGATTTTATGTTTTAAGTATAAAATTTAACAGGGGCCAGACAACAGAGTCCTTGAATTGAACACCACGAATCACAAAAAAAAACTATTCAGATTCCGTATTAGAGACTGTCGTATGAATCATTTTTACATTTTAAAAATACTTTAGAGATCAAAAGTCAAAATTAAGAATAAAAAGTTGATTTAATATATTTTTTTTAAGATGTAACATTATTTTTTTTTTAATTAAAAAAACTAAATAGTTAATTATGAAAATAAATTTTATAAATTTGTTTTATATTAAATAAAATATTTTGGAAGAACCAAAGTTCCATTTAGTTCTGAAAACTCAAAAATATTCTTTTATTAATTTCTTAAATATCTAATACCTCCCGCTATAGGTTTTACATATATGATTACGAAAAATGTCTATGAATATCACTACAATTATCTCACTAAATCAATTTTCTAAGAACAATACTTGACCTTGAAAATCACTTTAAGAATATGCATGTGGAATTTTGTTAAAAAAAATATTCAACAAACACAGTAAACTCAATAAAAGCGTTTTTAGACTGCTGTGCATTGTGTCTAATAGAATGGAAAAGCTATTTATCAAATATTTAATTAATTTTTTGTTATATATGATATCAGACGTATAATCAATATTGACAAATTATATTAAGTACACGTCCTTACAATAAAGCACCGTGTAAAAAATCAAATGGCTATAAATCTATACCTAATGGGGCCGGACTATAGGGTTCGTAAGTTAGACACCATGGATCATAAAATTATTTATAGTATTTAAATTTCATTATCAGGAACTTCGTTTAGGTTATTTTTAGTACTTTAAAATGCTTTAGAGTTCAAATGACACAATTGTGTACAAAAACAATAAAAAACTTGGTTTTATAGAAAAATATCGGTTTCGAAATATTATTACTCTATGTATTTTGGAAGCACTATACGTTTGTTTATAGCAAGCGTATGAGTAATATTTATAAATGTATTTTTTGCTCAATTATTTATCTCAGGCGTATGAGCAAGTTTTATTAAGTACACGTCTGCACTATGAAGTACAGTGTAAAAAATTAAGTGTATTTAAATTCATAACTTCTGAACGGCTGATGCAATTTCAATAAAATTTTCGATATCGATATAGAGGAATAGGCGATTTTAGGTTTAGAGTAATGATTTTATATCAATAATTATATTGTTATAGCGATTGAGATTGCATTGTCAAGACTTTCGTATTGGTTACTTTAACTTCTTTAAAATTCTTTTGATTTCAAATGACAAAAATGTGTACAAGTATACTTAATATAAGTTTACTTATTACTCATACGTTAAATTTAAAAACTTATAAAATAAAAATATTAATTCTAAAATCGAACATATCGTTAATCTACTTAGTTTTATACAAAAATATCTGGTTCGAAATATTTTTACTGTACATATTTTGGAACCATTATGTTAAACGTAAGATAATACAAGCGTATGAATATTATTAATAAATTATATTAAGTATACGTCCGTTGCTATAATGGCATGATCTTCGTATTGAAAAAGCGATTTATGTAATTTTTAATTACATTTTTTAACTATTTATCAGAATAGTGAGCAATTGAGACAAGTTACATTAAGTATACGTATTAAGAAGCATTACGAAAAAAGATCAAATGAAAATCTAAAACTGCTGAACGGTTTAAGCGATTTCAATGAAATTTCAGACATTGATATTTAAAGTGTATAAGATTTTATGTTTATACTAAAAAATGTATACCTAGTAGGATCCAGACTACAGGGTTTATTAGTTAGTCACCACGCATCATAAATTTATTTATAGAATTAAAATTCTATTATCAAGACTTTCGTATAGGATATTTTTACTTTTTTGAAATGATTTAGAGTTCAAATGGCAAAATTTTGTACAAAAACAAAAACACGTATACTTAACATAATTTATTAATATTACTCATACGTTAAATTATAAAAACTTATAAAATAAATAAATTAATTCTGAAATCGAACATATTGTTAATCTACTTGATTTCATAGAAAAATATCGGTGTCGAAATATTATTTTATGTATTTTGGGAACACGTTTGCCGCTAGTAAGATAATGCAAACGTATAAATCATATTAATAAATTATGTTAAGTATACGTCCATTGCTATAATGACATATTTATCGTATTAAAAAGGCAATTGATGTAATTTTTAATTACATATTTTTGTTAAATTATATATCAGACTTATGAGCAATTTAGACAAGTTATATTAAGTATACGTCCTTACTATAAAGCACAGTGAAAAAAGTAATGGAAATAAATCTATAAGAAATGACTAAAAAAACATTATAAAAATATGTTTAAGAAAAAATTTAAATTTGTTTTAACTTATAAAATATATTTAATAATTCTAATTTTAATTGTTTTATAGAAAAATATCGGGTTCGAAATATATTATATCCTGTTAAATATTAAGTGATGAATTTTTAAACATTTTTTTTTAAATTTAATATCCAAATATTTTATTAACTATTTAAAACTTACTTTTATCCATATTTTTTATCTGAAAAATAAATTCATCTAAATATTTATATTAACGTTTTTTTATTTATTTATTTTATTAAAATGTTAATAAAAAATTGTATTTATATACGTATGAATATTATAATAAATTTTGGCATAATGTATGTAAATTTCAGTTTTGTTTTATATATAAAAAATAAAATTAATTGTGCATAAAAAAGTAATAGAATAATAGTATGAAGGTAGAAAGTTGAGAAATAATATTAAAAAAATAAAAACAATTTTTTTGTTAAATTTTTTTATAAACTACTAACAATAAAATAATGAAAAAATTAAGGGCATATAATAGTTATATGCATTTAAATAATGTATGTAAATTAAACAAAAAAAGCTGTTTTTTTCATAACCATAAACAAAATTATTATAAATTTTTTAATAAAATAGAGAGAAAAATTAAATTTTTAAATAAATTGTTCATACAAGTGTTTATAGTTGAGTGTGTTTTCAAAAACATATTGAGTTGATTGGTTCGAAGATTCTTGGCGATGAGGGTTTTGATAATTTTGATAAATTCTTGATATTTTTTTATTAAATTTTCTTTAAAATTATTATTTTGTTGAATGAAAAGTCAATTTGTTTGTGATAAACAACTAGCAGTTTTTGTTTTTTTTTTTTTTTTTTTTAGCTTCTTGTCATATTTTAAACATCATTGTCCTCAATACGTTCATTATCTTCATAGACTTGTTTACGAACATCCTCATAGGAAGGTATACCCTGTATTTAAAGAAAAAGATAAAATAAAAAATTTTATTAATATTAAATTGTATTTTTTATTGTTTTAAAAAGCAGACAATACACCAGCGTAAATTGTTGGGGTATTATGCGTCTGTATAAATGTATGTAACGAGCCACTTTTGACTTAGAATCGTTTCTTGAGTCAATTTAATCATGTACGTACGTCCGACTAAATGTTCATGTAAATTTGGTTCGCAGTTTTGAAGATATCTATTATTTTGGCTCAACGACAATTCCCATTGAAATTAAATGATTATTATCGATTCATTATTTCATACAGGCTCTATAAAAATATCCCCCTATCTTCCATTAAATTTCTAAAAATTAAACGATATTAACGATGTAAATTTTACGCAAATATGTCCTATGATATTCTAAAACGATATGCCAAATTATAATTAAAATCGGTCCATAATTTCATATAGGTCACATACAAACGTCCCCACGGAATGGGATTTTTAACTCATAAAATTCAAATTAAAATATATGTAAACCAAAACCGCTATTCGAATTTATACAAAAGCAAGTCCATAACTGTTTCTAACTCCCATATAACCCTCGACAAAAATTCCTTTTAAAAAGCATAAATTTCACATAAATTTTAGCAGCATTACAATCCATTGCACACATAAGCATTAATAAGAAAAGCAGTTATACGAGAACCGTTCATAAATATTTGCAACCTACAAAATGTGGTGTAGGGTATAACATAGTCAAGTGAGACCGAATATAATATTTTAACTTGTTTTCACATAGAAAAGTAGAGCATAATAATAATGTATGTTAAATATATGAAAATGTCATGCAGAGTAAATTCGGAAAATTTAATTTCCGAGAACAAAAAAGAAATTTAAACTTTTTAATGGCAAAATTAATTCAATGAATTTGCATGAAATAAAATTCTAAGAAAGTTTAAACTTTAAATTTGTCCGTAATATTAATTACAAATTCATGCATTTATTAAAATAAATGTGATATGATATTGTACTTACCTCATTAAATGTTTTAACTTAAGATTTTAATGAATTTCATTTTAATGGAATTAATTATGCCTTTTGATAATGAAAAAGGATTTAGTAAAGAAAAAGGAATTGTATGCAATAAATTTAAAGTAATTAATTTACATTTGAATTAAACACTAAATATTTAATTAAAATTGGAAATCAAATAATTAAGTTATTGAAATTTGATTCCTATTAAGTGCATTATGACGACACTATATGGATTTTAAACAAATTTGTAGTTAAAAAAATTAAAAAAAAAAAAAAAACTCATTACTCATTACTTATTTTATTTTTTATCAATTCATTACTTTTTTTAAATTTTTGGATTCATTTTTGATTCTAAGAAAAACTAGAACATTTTCACGACATCATTTGTATAATTTCTTATAACATTTTCTTGTGATGTTTTACTTTTTATACGTACTGTAAAGTTAAGCTATCGTTTAAATTACTATATATATTTATCGATAAGATATTTTATTATCATTACATAAAATCCGATTGATGATTCTTCCGGCCTCTTAGGTACTGACCTTGAACTGGTAACATCACGTGAATTAATAAAATCACAATTTAATTATTATTTTTGAAAGAAACTGAATTATTTTACGGAAGAAATTATATGTAATAATATTCATGGTCCTTCGAGCCAGATTTGAACCAGTGATAAATTTTTTGTACATTTTCTTTTAAATCATATTTCAATAAATTATGCATATTTATATTTTTAAAAATGTTTTTCTTAAATTTTGGATTTCAACACATCTTCGACTATAACTTGTCTTCGACTTATTTTATACAGTAAATTTTTAATTTAATTACTAATTCTTCAAAAAAAAATAAATAAAAGTTTTTTGTTTATATTTCGAGGTTGTCTCAGATATCGGTCTATAACTTCTTTGTTACTGTACTGGTTAAAACAGCGAACTAATTTGGACATATGAACAGAGAGACGTGCATGGCCGATTTGACTTAGATTTTAATTTGATGCAAGAATATATATTTTTTGGGGTCTAAGATAATTCCTTTTGGGCATTACATACGGGATGACAAATTTAATATATTATTATACATAATATACTGAAACAAAATCAACTACACCGATGCGCTTTCATAGAATCAGATTTTCTTCTTTAAAATATTCTATTCTCAAATACATTTTAGTTTGCAACAAATAAGAAAGAACGACATTATTAGTAACTGTTATTTTATAACTTCAGCCACTGCAATTACCTGTGATTTATCAATCACATTGATTTAAACACAGTCTTAAAAATATCGCTCACCTCAATTGGTACAAACACCTCATTATTGTCCTTATGCCACTCAAGGGCTTGTTTACTATAGTGATGGCTGGCATCCCATCAGGCCAAAATCACTAGACACATTAAAAATTCTTATGAATGGAAGCAACCTTTTTGTAAAACGAAGATTTCGCCATTTTTAGAGCCCATTGTAACAAATTATTATCTTCCTTTTTCGTAACTACATATTACTTTCTATATCAAGAACTTTGTGGAACATTTTTAAAGCTTTTAGGTCCTAAACTTTCAATCAATATTCCCTCCAGCAACAGCAACATATGCGAAAAGTCTGACAGAGCATAAATTTCGTTATCCATCATAAAGCAAGAATAATTCTTAAGAAAACTTGACTTCAATTTTTGTGCTCTGTTTTTGACCTCTAAATTTTTGGCAGCGTTCCTTTCAGCCTTGTATGTGTTAAAACCTGATTCAACTTTTCGTGCCAAATAGTCCTGGCGGCGTTCCCAACGGATGTGTTTAGATCTCTTTTGAGAATGATTTCTATTTTTTTGGTTTAGAATCATCACTGTACCATTCTATCTACCTGAACTATGTTCTCTATCAACGGACATATTTTACCGGTTCTGTTTAATAATATTGGAAACAAATTGACTGCAGACCTTTGAATGCTTGGCCAACTTCATGTTGGAACAAGTTGGGTTTTGATGAAAATATTTAATGATGTGTTATGAATTTTTCAACCCAATTTTTTAGTTAAAATATCTTCTAATTCTATCTAAATAACAAGTTTGAAATTTCATCTAATAATATATCTAAAAAATTATGACTTAAAGAGTATTCGCAAGGGAGAGAAAGCCGGACGGGCGTCGCTAAAACAACTTAAAAAGTGATTTTGAGAACAGTGTATCTAAACGCATAATACCTCAATCATTTATAGAGGTGAAGGATATAGAAATCAAATAGTTTTTTTAGTTATTTGTTTTAATTTTAACTGTTTTAATAATGTTTCTTTAAAAAAATTTTGTATTAAGAATTTTCGAATATAAAATGTTTAAAAAAGATAAAAAATAAAAACAAACATTTTTATAAAAAGAAAAACAATTAAATAAAATCAAAAAATATCAAAATTTTTCAATAAATATTAACATCAAGAAACTTTGCCTCAAATTTATATATTTAACAAAAAGAATGCTATATTCGGCTATGCCGAATCTTCAATTCCCTCCACCATAAATGCCTCAGAAATAAAAAAAAATATGTTTCGTACATTTACATAATATGCACATACAAACTAACATATACACCCACAAACGCCTACAATCAATGAATGTATTTCTTATATAAAACAACGACACCTTAATAAGTCATAAAATACGTTATATTTTTGCTAAAATTTTTTTTCTACTGAACCGAATTTATTTTAATTAATTATATTCTAATTTACATAAATTTTACGAAAGTTATTCGCTTAAATTTAGTGGTTGTCTCAAACATCAGTCTTTATCTCATACTAAACCGATTTTGTTGTTTTTAATTAGGAAACCTTTCAGGATTATAGTAAATACTTAGACCAAATTTCATAGATCTCTGTAAATTATTATATGAGCGTTCCAACCACAGACATTCAGAAGGACATAGCTAAATACATTATCGGGTCAAAGTTGATTCTTTCTTAGCGTTACACACGATGTGACAAAGTTAATATACCCTCTTCACTACTTGTAGTAGTGGAGGGTATAAAAATTAATTTAATCAAAAATTCTAAAATTTAAAGCAAAATTTTTAATAATTTCTAATTTCATTAAAAATTAAAGGTAAATTTTATTTTAAAATTGATTTTACTTCAATTTAAAATTTAATTTTGTTAAAAATATGCAAATAAAATGTAATTTCCACAATATCTCCGAAAACTTTTCATTGCCTAGAAATTTGCGTTCCAATTTATAAAAATTCAATTCAATCTAATTTTTCAAATTTTTATGATAACAAATAATATAAATTTACCGGAAAAAAATTACCTAACAAAACATTCATTATTATTATTTTTTATTATTTTTATTATTTTTTTATTTTTATTATTTTTTTTTTTTAATTTTTTTATATTTCGTAACACAATATGATATCATCTTCACCCAAAAAAAGGAAAAAACTTCTCCTTTTTATAATTAGTTAACTTTTACCGTAAATTAACTACTAATTAACTTCTCAATTATATATAATTTTTTTATAAATCAAAACAACTAATCAAATTACAATATTGTTAATACATATTTAATTTATTAATAAAGTTATGAACAAATATTTATTTATAAAATTAGTCACAAATAATAAAAAAAGATACAAAAACACAAAAACAATTACAATTGTAAAAATGAATTAAATTAATTGATAAAATTTAATGAAATTAATACTAAACTAAATGTAATAGAAATTGAAAAAGAGATCGAGACACATTAAAAGAAGGAAAGATATATAGACATAGAAAACAGCTAAATACAATGATATTAATTACAACAAAAACTAATGAATGAATGAAGAAGGGAGCAACTAAAACAGATGCATAGTATTTTTTAGAAATTTTCTACTAACCTGCCAATAACCCTCTTCCCAAGTGGGGAACATACGTTTAAAAGCACGAGGCTCATGATCTTGGGTAATGCGAATAACACTAACGGTGTCAATAGTACGTTCAGTGGGTTCAGATTTAATGTATTTCTAAAAATAAACATGAATATTTAATTATTTGTCTAAAATGTAACAAAGAAAATAAAATATCTTACCTTGGCCATATCCAAAATTTTGCCATTCTCATCAGCTGTAGCACCAGAACCGACCCACATATAAATTTCATCACCAGCATCCATAAGCATAACATCATCCATATCCAAATCAGCTTGTTCAAAGTGATTAACTTCTTCGACCTTAATACGATTACCCACCAAGCGGCAATGGAAGAGACGTGGCTCCAAAATAGGTGCACCCTTGTCAGTCATGCTGCGGTCATAGATACCTTCACCATTCAAATCTTCCCAGAAAGAATCAGGTTCAGCACCCTCTTCAATAACTTCAGCCTCAACATCGGGCCAGTATTGACCGAAACGTTCCAAAGCCATTTGTTTTTCAAAATCGGAAGCTCCCTATTCAAGAAAGTGGACACAAAATAAAATAAAATAAATATCTTATATAATTGTTTCTCAGTTAAATTACTCACCAAACCAATCCAGATATAGATTTGATTATCACGATTTGTAACCAAAGCAAATACATCAGAAGAAGCTAAAGATGAAGAATCAGCCTTGACCTCATAAGCATGAACATTGGTTTCATCGGTACCACGAATATGGAACAATTGAGGTTCAGTGGGTGTGGCAGTGACCAAAGTCAACAATTTACCCTTGAACATTTTAAGGAAATGTCTAGGCTCATTATTTTGAACAGTACGAATCAAAATAGCATTCTGTTCGTTAGCCAAAGTCATGGCTTCCTCAAAGGCACGCTCACGAGCATCATAACTGGATTTAAGACCTTCCCAAACATAAACCAAAGCACCAGTATCACCATGTTTGGATTCAAATTTATAGGTGATAACATAAGCAGAATAACCTAACAAAGGCATATTTTCCTTATACTCCAAAGTGTTACGAGTAACCTCATTACTGCCAGAGCTAGTGTAATATTGAGTAAAGCTATCAATGGGATTTTCACCATTATCGGGCATGAAACCAATAGCACGACCACCACGTTCTTTAAGGTTCTTCAAAACGGAATCAACATCATCAATTTCGATTTCAGAATCATCGGTGTCATAACCCAAAGCGGAACGTACTAAACGGGTATGAGACATGCCAGCATCACGCCAAGTGGCGAAGTATTGTTTAAAGGGAGCAGATTCAGCACCCTCGACAATACGATGAATTTGAGTCCAAGCGGGATATTTCTTGGTGCGCAAGAATTCCTGAGCTTTAGCCATAGAATCACTCTTCTCTTTAGGAGTAGCACCACGACCCACCCAAACATAAATACCAGAACCAGTATCCAAAACAAAGCAATCGCGAGTATCCAACATTTCTTGGCGCAAAGGTTTCTGAGAAATGGGTTCAACTTTCAAGCTGCCAGTGCTATCGGTTACCTTGTATAAGGTAACAGAATTAGCATCAGCAGTTTCGAAAGCACCATCTTCTTCAGCAGCAGATTCTTCGGGTACTTGACCTGGTGAACCAGAGCCCAAAACATTAAAGAAGTTTTGTTTATCCATATCAGTGCTAAATTCATCTGTCGAACAAAAATACCAAAAATAATAATAAAAATTACGTTTCCTGTTTCTTCCATTGAAAACCATATTTTCTTTTCTCTTTTTTATTTTTTCTTTTTTAAAATAACCAACTTACCAATTATCTGCACTCTAGCTCTGCCATTATGATCTTGATCTCTGATTTGATTTGCTGCACTGATGGCTTTTAATTTTTCCACACGTTTTGCTTGGGCACCCACATAAACGTAAATCTCATTACCAGCATCCAATATGAAACAATCACCCTTGTTCATCGATGATACCGACAAGTTAACTTGACGCACACGTACATTACGTTTACCCTTTACTTGGAAGAGACGTTTTTCGCCCTGGGCATTGGTTTCAACATGTTTAAATCCAGTACCCGCACCACCTTGTTCATAACGTACACCTACATATACAAAATAACAATTTCCGAAAATAAGCAAATATGTATTTTATTCTTTATATGTGTGTATAAGTGTCAGTGTATAAGTGTGATTATTTATCATTGTATGGCCTATGCGTACGTGCGTGAGTAAATGTGTGTTAATGATAATAAATGACGTGAATGTTGTACTTATAAGTGAGTTTTTTTTTTTTTTTTTTAATATTACAGAAGCGAATTAAAAACAACAGGGAAATTTAATAACTTAATTAGTACACGTACGTGTCTTATTTAAATCATACGTACTTCTTGTGATAAAAATCTGTGTGCGAGTGTTCAATAAAGTGTCACAAGTGTATAAGTATTTAAAAAAATATGAATACAGAAATTCGAAATTCGAATATAAACTAATTATTTATTTCTCTTTTTCGCTGCAAACGGGACAATTTATGCAAGCAGAAAGGGAAAACTTTGGAAAGGAATATCAATTCCATAATTATGCTTGAGATCAAAATTTATTCGAATTCTTCATAGATCCAAGTACGATAAACAGTAGAGTATGAAGCATTTCATTGAGGTATAACTGACTCTTGTTCAGTTCGGTCTACAACTTTTTATCTACTGAACCAATTTTGCTATTTCTTTATAGCAAAAAAGTAGCAAATTCATGCAACAACAAACGGACAGACTTTTAGGCTTTACTAAATCGACGCAGATTAAAATTCATTATATATATGCTATACTCGATCTGAGATGTTGCCTTCTTGGCGTTACACAAAAAATAACGTTAATTGTGAGTCATATATTAGCTTCTAAATTTTTACTTTTATTCAATCTCGGTGAGTAGTACATTTAAATTAATTAATACCAAAGAGTTTATTATTACCGAAACACTAGAAATATATAAAAGGATCCGCAAAGTACAAACAAAGCTTTCTATAGACTGATATCTTGGTAAAGGTTTATATGGCACGATCTTTAGTTGTATTTATGCTAAAATTTTTATAAGCAGAATCAAAATTTTTGAAATTTATATGAAACTTCTACTTGGCATCCGTAGCTTTGAAACATACTGTAAAAATCTTCCCATAACGGCTAATCCGATTTCAATGACAGTAGAGTTTAATTTTATGACTTGAGAGAAC
The DNA here is from genome assembly GCA_004302925.2 of Cochliomyia hominivorax. Taxonomy (NCBI): domain Eukaryota; kingdom Metazoa; phylum Arthropoda; class Insecta; order Diptera; family Calliphoridae; genus Cochliomyia; species Cochliomyia hominivorax. The sequence goes on from PYHX02000467.1 coordinate 77,525,642, forward strand.
CTAAACAATATTTCTCAAAGTTGGACAGCTTAGTCACAAAATGATATAAAACAAACAAAAATATATCTTAAGGAATTTCAACATTTTTTTATAAGTTTGGAGTAAACTGTTTGTCATAAAATTTTTTTGCTATAACTCGATAAACGATATTAGGAAAAAATAAGTTCTATTAACATTAACTAATCGGATATTTGTAAACAAAGAATAATCTTCTAATTCCAACATTCTGATTTGAACACAATGCCGAATTCCGAATTCAAAATGCCGAATCATCAATGTGTGTGTTAACAAATACAGTACGTCACATATTAATACTCTCATACATTCACAAGCATATTTCATTTACCATTAAACTGTAAACCATTTTTATACTTTTCAGGAAGCTTTCTTTTAATTTTAAGGGTCTAATGTAGCCAGATGAAAATGTATTTATTTTTTAAAATTTGTACATGACCTTTTCTATAACCCAATAAATGTAAAATCCAAAAGAATTCCATCTTGTTCTAATAAAAATGTAACTTCTTATATAAATCAATTACTTCTTCCAAAAATGCTTTAAGATAGTATTGGTTCGTTCATTATAGTTTCCACGATAATTGGATCTCCGTTCCTAATGATCTGAGCCGCATTCAGCCAAAAAAGTTCCACCCAGCGACAGTTGTATCAATTGTAAATATTTCTCAAGAATGTACAACCAGATACACCTGAACAACCATAACAAAAAAGCCAACTGTTCCACAAAATATTTTAAAAATATGTGCCAGATTCCCCATGAAATTTAGAAAATATTGGTGCGATAACTTTATAAATATATGAATCTGTTAAAAAGTTATATTATTCTGAAGTTTGAACTTTTTTATTATATTTTTTTTTTCAAAAAGGTGGCAATATTAATTCATTTTCATAACCATTTTTTGTTCTATGCTTTATAGTTTTTGTTTGGGACAGAGACAAGCCCTATCCAAACTTGGTATTTTTCTACCAGACAGATCTTATAATGACAGGATGATCATTAAGGTGATGCAAGTTAAATTTTTAAACATGATTTAAACGAATTGAGATTTTGGGTATTTTCGTTTTTAAATTCCAATTTTCTTTATCATATTGAAATTTCAAATAGTTATTATGATTCGATTCAATTTTATTAAAGTTTAAATATTAATTTTACTAAAAAAAAAACAGTTTTTCATATATTTTTTTACATCAAATGACAATCGACTTAGGTCTTCTTTTAAAATTGTGGATCTTTAAGTTCTAACGGAGATTCCAAACACAAAAATGTAACCAAAACAAATATTCCTCTAGTCAAGTCTACGCTCTGATTGTATTACTTATTTAGTTTGTGCATTTGATAACTCCAACGGTTCAAAGTAGTATAATTATCTTCAAAGTAATGGATTTGGAAACACTGTATATACTTTAATTTGATTTCTTATAGATCACTTTAGCTAAATACTATGGGAATAATTATTCAAACATTAATTCTACACTTCTCTATTAACGTTATAACAAACTTAATTTAAATCCGAAATTGTCGTTGAAAGTAAAAGAGTTTTCAACGAAAATCCATTTTCTAATCTTCTGCGTATGAGTTATTTAAATAAAGTTTAACAATATTAAAATTAGCGGAAAATATAATTTACATAATCAAGACTTTTTATAACAATAAAAATTTCCATATATAGAAAAGTTTAAAGTTCTTTTATAATCACAATTCTTAAATTACCTACATATCCTTGGAAATGCATTCAAAATATACCATTAAAAATCCCACAAAAAAAATCACATTTTTATACCAAAAAATACAGCCATTAACCACAATAACTCCTTAAAAATAAACTTTGGGAAACATACTTTACTTCAAGCTCAACAACTTATAGCTAAAGGAACTAATAACCGAAAAAACCTTAAGAACATTGTTACACCTAAAAGTACACAACCAAAAAACAAGTAAGAATGTTATATTCGGATATGCTAAATCTTCAATGCACCTCAAGTGTATGTGAAGTAAAAATGTTATATTTTGTACATACACACTCACACATACACTTACAAATATAATATATATAAACGTTTTTCTTAAATTTTACACGGAAATCCTAATGAGTAATAAAATTAGTTATATTTTTTATAGCATTTTTCTACTGAACCGATTTTGATAATTTTTGGAATGATAATGAAGTACATACAATAAATATTATTTTGTTCTAATTTTTCGATTTATAATTGACAGTTTTTCTAACATTTTTTGTTTGAACTTGGAGGTTGCATCAGATATCGGTGTATATCATTTAACATAGTGAACAGTACGCACAGTTTAATATTATGACATAATTTTATTCTAATTGGTCGATTTATAATTTACAATTTTACGAAAGTATTTTGCTCGAATATAGAAGTTGACACAAATATCGGTGTATATCTTTTAATATACTTAACCAATTTTATACATATACTTGGCCAAATTTCATTAAGATTTGTGAATTATTGTTGATGTGAGCGTGCCAACAACAAACAGACGGACTTAGCTAAATTGACTCAGATTTTGATTCGATGCAAGAATATATATACTTTATGAGATCTGATCTAATTCCTTCTTAGCGTTACACACGAAATGACGAAGTTAATATACCCTTTTCACCACTTGTACTGGTGGAGGGTATAAAAAAATAACTAAAATGTAAAAGTTTTCAATTTTTACCACTACAATATTAAGGATAACAGCAAGAGTTGCCAGGTTACATAAACATTAATCAAAAAACAAGCAAAACCACAGGTGTATATTTCAAAAACAACAAAATAGTGCATTTTTCAGTTTTCTTTTCGCATTTTATTTTCTGTTATTACCATAACCTTAAAAATTGCGTAAGAAAAAGAAACGAAACACAAAACAGGAATAAAGTTAGAAAATAAGTTACCCTATACATATACAAAATAGTCCCCTAATTGCGAAAATATTTTTTTTCCATTTTTTACTCACCATTTTTAAAGTAACTCAAAAACAATTGTGATTCATGATCCTGAACTTCACGATGTTGTACTGGAGCACCATTAAGTAGGTCATCAAGTTGTACGGTTAAAATGGCAGCAGCACCAGCTTCATCAACCGATGTTTCAGAGCCCAACCAAAAGTGTACATCCCAAGAGAGCTTTTTGTCTTTACCTTCGATAGTCTATAAGAGAAAAATAAATAAAGAAATAAAAATTAAAAAAAACACTTTAATTCAATGCACAAGCATTTATATTCTTTTATGTAAAAAAGCGGAAAAAAACCATAAGTGTATCTTTAGGTTTATGTGTATTTATGTGTCTATACGAACGTGTAAGGAAAACGTGTAATGAAAATTACATGAAAATAAAGATGTTTTTATATTCGTACTACATTGATGTTGTTGTAATGTATAACAGAATATTTAGTGGAGAAAAAAAAGAGTTGTTCTAAAACAAACATAATATTAAGTGGAATACAGGGATTTGTAAAGTAATTTTTATACATTTTAATACAGTTAACAAAATTAAAGGGGCTTGAGAAAAATAATTGATCATAGAACATTTCGAGGATAATTAATTCACTGATATTTTTTATTTCTTGAATATATTTTTTATACTAAATTTAGACATTTAGATAAAATATATTACATTAATATTTGATCCATAACTTTATAGTAAAAAGTATGAAAATTAAATAAATTCTAGTAATTGACACCCACATTAAAGTAAACCACTTGTTGCAGATTTCTGACTACTTAAGCGTTGGAAGCACTTTACAGGTCGCAATTTTATTTTAATAAAAATTGATTTTTTTTCAGCCAAGATCGAAGTTAATTGAAATCAATTATATTCGTCATAGTCGTCCCGGAATGGGATTTTAAACTCACGAAACTTACAGATATCAAGATATTTTAATAAAATTTGGCACAAATAAATTTTGTAAGAGAATAAGACTTGAGATTTCATTTCCAAAGACGATCAGTCCAATTTTAGTGTTATGATGTTACTTAGTATGTTTAAGATTTGAGCAGCCGGCTTTGACGCTTGTTTCTTTTTTGTGAACAAAAGGTTTCTACATTCATTAGTATGTAAACATAATTGTTCTAACAAATTTATATTTATTTGAAAGGTTATTCCTTGAAGTAAGTTCCCATTTTAATCTTGGATTTAAAAGCCTTATAGAACCAAGTTAAGACTCCCTCAAATTTGACCAATTTTTCTTTAAAATCTGAATGTAATCTGAAATCCCAAAACCCTTAGGGCTTCTCTAGTTTTACACGCGATGAAAAAATATTGCCATCTCAGACACAGTTAAAGTTTAATTAGATATTTATTTTGTGACAGATGATGACATTTGAACTTCAAAAAGTTTTTAAACAACCGTCTATAAATCAGGGCACACTGCACAATGGGAAAACTAGTTTCTAAAAAGCTGGTTGAATTAATATAATATTTTATACTTTTTCTCTATAATGACTAAATTAATCAATCGAGCGTAGATAATAATGATTACTAAACTTCAACTTGGTTTAAAATACAGACTTACCAGGAGATTAAATCAAACCATCATAGACTTTAAATTACAGTTTATAACCAAGAAAGCTTTCAGAAAAATACAAATCTTTTATTTGTTTCTCAGAAATTTGCTGGACTTGATGGAAATATCGATTTTAAACAACAAATCGATTCAAATCGGTACAAATGGGATAAATTATATTATAATGATTTAATATTTCCTGCTTTGAGTTCCAGTAGCTTTGTCCATATACCAATATGAGGCCTAAAATTTCATACACAATTAATGCTGATGACTGTTATTCTATCTGCATATAAAAGCAATTGTGCTTTAATATAGTGATGCATTTAAAACCATCTTCGAATTGTGACGTATTACAGTATGGAAAAGATAAAGATTACCTCCACATAAAAGACATGTGCACATCTGAACAAAACATCCTTAGAAACCCGATATATTTGGGATTATTCGTAAAAGGCGGCTTATAGCCAAACATGTCAAATCTAAATATTGTTCTTTTGTAATATTTCTATTTCTGACTCAAGATTTTCTCAGTGTTAAATTTTTTTCCTTTAAACTACCACCTCACATACATATTTCACTAGGCTGTCAGAAAAATGTTACCTTGAAACAAGACTGAAAAAAATATTGAAAAAAAGTAGTTGGAAAAAAATAGTCAAAGTATTTTAGCAAATAACAGCATTTCGCATACAATTTTAAAAGTAAACATTTTATAAAGTGAAAGAAAAGTTTAACGTTACTTTTCACATATCAACCCAACAACAATCACACAAAACGACGATATTCACAAAAGCATAGAATAAGGGTAAAGTGTGCATTAAATGAGGCAACAAACCCAACTACTACAACTACTTACTTATATGCCACAATGTTTCAATGTTTTTTACGAGGCCTTTTTGTTTTGGGTAAATATTCTGTGAAATGTAGATGTGTTGGCATGTATATAATATTGTACGTGTGAGTGTGTGCTCTTTTTTACCGCATAATGTTTTGTAAAGCTTTACATTTTAACTCCTCTCTGGTGCAATTAAGTCAATCTTTAATGAGTTTTCTATATAAAATACAAAAAATCATTTGTAGCTTTTTTAACTACAATTTCTTTTTATATTTTTCCGAGTAAAAGGAATAAGATTTTTTATAGATATATGTGCATCTATGTTTACAAGGCACAGTGGAACAGAAAGAAAAATATGACTTGAAACGCATCCTTAAAAGGTCTTCATCAAATATAAATTAATAAACATATATTTTTAGATTTTCAGAGATGTCCAACTTTAAGCCTTTATAGCTCTATTTCTGGATATATTGTGAGGTCCATCACCCATAACTATAGTGATGCACTTACATGTAACCATTATCTTAAATTTTACAAAAATCCAAAAAGCCGATTAGTTGCAACAGATTTCTTTATAAAATGTTTCGATTATGTGTCATTGTGTGTTTTATAGGTTTTCAGAGACTGGAAAATCTTTTGATAAGATTTTCTATTATCTACCAAATTTATTTAAAATTGAATACAACTTTTGCTCCACACTGTAAATATTTTCCCAAATGTACACCTTAGAATTATTGAAAAAATAAAACTCATAAAAATAAGAATGCAAATACCAGCAAAGGTCGACTTTATCATACCCTACACCATGATTCGCTTATGAAAATCGACCGACCCTCGTGGAATTTAATTTTATTATTTTTTCTTGTATAGAATAAATATTTTTAAGATTTGATCGAAATATCTCTAAAACTGCAACCTGTAGAATATTCAACAACTTGACCTGGACTGACTCCCAGTCAACCGACTAGACGAACTTTCATCCTGAAATCGACTTATAAACTAATTCAGACTAAATCGGTGTATTGTTTTTCCTGTGTGTTACAAACTTCTGCACTAACGCATAATACCACCAACCACCTTTAAGGGTGTAGGGTATAGAAATATGGTAGAAAAGTTTAAAGTGCATTATGCAAAATTTTACTTTATATTTTTTTGTGAAAGAAAACAAAAGAAAATGGAAATCGTATCTGCATACATACACACACTCATGTATCTCTTCAATAATGCAATTTTCATTTGTTTTTAGGTTAAATAAATATTTTACTTACATTCAAAACAATAAAAGAGTCTCCGGTGAAAAATTTGCCATAGTTATTTTTAGGATATGCGACTGGTTCAAAATTCTGAAAATAAAATTTAAAAAAAAATGAAAAATTAATAAAATTACGCCAAAAAAGTGCGAAGAAATAAACTTATTTTATGGGCTGTAAAAAATTTGGAATTTCTTCTTAATATCTTTGTATCTTTTACATATGTTTGGCAGATGTTTTTTATGTATTTCTGAGATATTTTTATTTTTAAATAAAATAGAGCTTTTTGCCTGGGAAAAAAGATCAATAAACTGAAATATGGAATGTTTGTATTTTAATGTCAGTTTTTGAAAATGTTTGCCTTTTAACATCATAATTCATTTTTAAATGATAATTTCGGATGATATTTTAAATGACGCCACCTAAAATATTTCAAAAAAATATTAGATTTTTTATAACATGAGATCACTCCCCATGTTATGATCGAAAAATTCTGAACAGAATTTTTTCATTAAAACTTTTAATCCAAGTATTATTTGATTTTTTTTATTAAGTTACCTCTGTAAAATATGCCAAACTATCAGTCAAACAGTTTCTAATGTTATTAAAAAGTACCGAAGAAGTTGTCTGTTAATAGAAAACCTGGCAAACAGACTGGTAAACTTAGTGCTAGAACTATTTGTTACGAAAAGTTAAAGCTAATGAAGGTTTGAAAACATACATGACTCAAAAAGTTCCTTACAGAAACGCCTCTAAAAATTTATAGGTCAAAAACACAGAATGGAAATTGATGTCAAGTTTTCTAAAAAAAATATTTTTGTTGCATATTGAATGACGAAAGAAAAATTCTTACAATTCTTTGCAACTTTCTGGTCAAAAATTTTATATTGCTGATGCTGGAGGAAATGTTGAAAGAAAGTTTAAAATCAAAAAGCAGTCAAATTTTCCAAAAAGTTCTTGGTATGGCAAGCGAAATGCAATTAAGACAAAGTAAGCCAATCATTTGTTGCAACGAGCTAAATAAACACAGAAATTATCCTCAAAGAATGTTAACAAAAAAGGAGTTACTTTCATTCATACGATTTTTTTATTCAATATTGCATTTTCTTTATAACTTTTTAATAATATTTATTTACAATTTTGTTTTCAATTATCCTTACAATATGTAATTTGAGAATCCAGCCAGGATACGAACAACCTTTTCCTATCAGAAGTAGCACCAGACTCCTCGATTATGTCGGTGTAACAAACATTATATTATTAAAGTTGTTTTAAAGATGTCAATGTGTTAGTTACAGATATCTGTGAGCTATGGCCGTAGGAACCTATAGTCTCACTGGACACTACTACACATCGACTGGGATCTATGACTGCAAACACCAGTAGATACCCTGTACACTACTAAAACTCAACTGTGTAGGATCTATGACTATTTACACCAGTAGATACCCTGGCTGAAACCTAATCTTCATTTTATATTTATGAAGAATAAGCCTTTCCTGTATGATGATATATGTATATGTGTTACGCAGAATAATTCCTCTCGAGTTATTGCAATATTTCATATCACTACTCTTCGACAACTTAACGATTATGAACTTTTCCAAGTTGGAGGTAGCCTTTCTTCACTTCTTTCACAGACAAAAGAAATGTGTAATCAGTTAAAGCTTTTGATTCTCAATCAATCGATATACTTAAATTTACCTCTTTTTCTATGAAAAAATCTCAAAAAAAGGTCTTAATTGGGAAACAAAAAAAATCCATTTTTCGTTGTATTTAAATATTTTAATTTAAAGTTCTATAAATAACAGATAATTTCAAACAGACACACAATTTTCAACAGAATAAATTATATACATCATTTCACATAAATCGGACCACCCAATTATAAGCGAAACATATTTTCTGAAAAACGTGTATATACGAATCAAATTCATATATTTCATCTGGATGTTTTGTTTCCATTTGAATTTCCATTGAATTCTAAAAATAACTAAAATTAATAAAAATTCCTCAGAATTTTTCTTATAAATTCACATTTCGATTTATTAGCCCAAACGAAACAAATAAAACATAGATATATAACGATATATAAACATATATTTTAGATATAATCTTATATATAAAATCTTCACGCTACATATATTATAATTCCATTTAAAAAAAATAATAATTAAAATTTTTAGATAAATCATTCAGTGAAACTTTTATCGCTTCAATCTAAAACTAATTAAACTTGATGAAAAAATAAAGTGTAATTTATTTTCTTACTTAAAATACAGAAAAGAAAAAAATAATCGATAAACAAATTCTAAAACACGCTATATTAAATAAATATAAACAAATTTAATTAATTTTAAATTAAATATGTATTAAAAACACACACATACAATCACACATACGGAGAGATTTGAAAATTAAATAAATTAAAAATTGTTTGTGCAGAAAAAAGTAAATATGTAGACAAATAATACACAAAAAAACAAATAAAAATGTTATAATCAGTCAAGTCCGATTATGAAATACCATACACCAAACTTTTGGTTGGAAATCATGAACGACCCTCGTTGATTTAAATTTCTGATTTATAATGAATGATAATGATAATGATACGAAAGGATTAGTTTTGGGGTTATATCAAGGCTAGAAGAAGTGATGGTCCTATCATGAATAGTTTCTAACATATTTATTTTTGAAGTATATTTATCTTATTTTGACAAATTGTTATTGTTATAGCAACGTTTTTGTATGACTTATGCCCTCCAAAGTGATATTTGTAAGTGAGATTGTATGGAACCTGTGAGAAGTAATAGACTGACCCTCGCAAAATTTAACACATCGATTAAGAATATAAAGGATTTTTATGACCTTAAAATTCCATTCCGGGAGGACATTTATATGGGAGTTACCTGAAATATTGGACCAAATATGCCAATTGCAATAGGCTTTGACCTTAAGCCCAAAAAATCACATGTAATAAATTTGTACCAAAAATTGCGACCTATAGAGTGTACACAACACTTAATGGACAGCCAGCCGCGCAGACAAACAGAAAGACAGACGGACGGACGGATGTAAGCATGCCAACAACAGACTGAAGGACGGATATAACAAAATTGACTCAAATTTGATTGGAATTACTTCTAGGAATCTCACATGGAATGACAAAATTAATATACCCTCATCACCACTTGTTGTTATGATTTCAAAAATGGTTTGACGACTCTATGGATCGAGCACAGGGTCCAGAAGTTTCAAATCCAAAACTTCTACTTTTTCTGAATAAAGTTTAATTTAAAGTGAAGTAAACGTTCGAAAAAAATTTGTACAAAATTTTTATTGAAATTTCATTTTTAATATGAAACACATGAAACATGCACTGTGATGTAGCAGGGTACTTAAGATTTTACA